>ARYC01009205.1:0-14571 GCA_000711775.1 Oxytricha trifallax | reverse complement strand
GATCAGCCGCATTACCAGGGTTAGTTATCTCTTGATTGCTTGCTGCTCTTGTTGCTCAGCTAGAGAGATGTCTTTTAGAATGTCTTTCACAATGGTTTGGAACTCTTGCTGTAGAGGGGAAGGTCATACATAGAGCGCCAGTAGCTTAGCGTCCCATCTCTATGACTTTTGACTGTTGAGTATTCTTAACTTTTTTTAATACTTAGCTCTCAGTAGTTGATCATCTATTAATTATTTTTTACTTTTTGATATTATTTCGGGTTTTCTAACGTCTCTCTATTCATACTGTAAGTCACCACCCTATGAAGATACACCCTCTAACGGATCGGCACATTCGTTGAAGGGCACCACTGAGGGAGAGTGACCAGTTTGGGTGAACTCTAATTGCGAGGTTGTGAACAGGTGTCGACCAATCGTGGATATCTGTCGCTGCTTATTGACCATGTACTAGATAGGGCCCCCCACATCTTGCCTTGGGCGCGTCCTATGTAGTAAGTGATTAGTACTAGACTCCTTCCTTATTCTTAAAGTCTCCAATGGCCTCCTCCCCCTTCTTGCTGGGGTCCTCAAAGCGAATGTCAGCCGCCTCCTGGCCAGGCGGCACTCCACGGTCTGCTGGATGCGGTTCCGGTGGCAGTAGATGGTGTGGGGGTCATAGAGGGTCGACATTAGGTCTAAGATGCTCTTCGTGTTGTGGTCGTGATGTCTGATGTTCGCCAGCAAGCATGTCACCTTGGGGGCCAGCCCTGGCCAGCTCATCGTTGGCTCTATCTGATGGTCAATCACCACCCCTGGGGGCAGCACGGAGGGCGACAGCTGCACTGATGGCGAGGCTGGGTATTGTTATTGGTCATCCATTACGTTTGAGTAGGGGTCTTGCATGGAGTATAGCTAGAGATATAGTTAAGAATAAAACTTTAAAATGATTAATGTTACTAAAATGTTTAAATACTGACCTTTGAGATTTGGTTGCTTTCTGATTTCTGAGAGGAGCCCTTATATATATATATATATATATATATATGTATCTAATGTTAAAAATGAAAAGCAACCAATTCTTAATAATTATTTGACATTTGAATTTAAATTAAACTTTTAACAACTTCCTATTCGAATTCAAATTATACTTTTATGATTAATTAAATTTTTTTCATTAATAACTGCATATTTAAGTTTAATTAAGTACTATTATTTATATTTTTCTATTTAAAATTAGGAATCTAAAGTAATGAGATCAAATCAATTTACCTATTCCCAATTCTAAATTATATTAAATTTATTTAAATATATTTCCATAGTTAAAATTAATAATTGAAATTTTTAATGCTAATTGCATGCTATTTACATCAGATGAGTTCAAATTTGAATACTAGCTTCCACTGACGTTGAATTGTGCGCTTCCGCTCTAATTGCTCAAATTACTGTTATTCATGTCTTCGTCTCTGAGGTAAGTGGAAATTTTATTTATTTTTGTGCTGGGTTTGGTTTAAGATATCTTATAAATAAGTTATTATAATTGTGTGAATCTGTTAATTAAATTTAAGAGATATATCCACTTAGGAGTCTTCCTTATTATTATATATTTGATCAAAATTTACTTTAAATAATGTAGAAGCTGTTTATTTATTTCATTATTTCTTCATTTCTCTTTGAAACTAATAAATTGAGTAGATATATCAAATTTACATATATTAAGTGGAAATTATATATTAATTAATTGCATTTTATAAATAAATTAGGCATGAATTAAAGTGCATTTATTGATTAAATTTTTGAGATTTAACAGTCATAAATGTTAAAAGATAATTGCAATATAAAATGATATTTTTTATTATCTATGTGATTATTAATATATTAATTTATTTTTAATGAAACAATATATATTATTTAGTAAATTGATCCATAATTTTTTTAATTAAGATAAAATATTAGTTGAAGATTTTATAAACAAGTTATAAATAAAAATAACAAATTTGAAATAATTTTTTGCTAAATAATGGGAAAACTTTTTATATTTAACCAAAAAAAGTCTATTTAAAAGTAGTAGTGAAAAACAAATGAAATTATTTATTCTGAAATGCTTAAAATAATTGACATAAATATAAATATTAATTTTTATTTTAATATTTTTTTTCTTGAAAAATATAATATGGCCTCTTTTTGATAGAATATGGTTTTAGCTACATTTTGTATTAAATAAATTCTAAATGACGAAATGGCCTCTCCATAACTTATCAAAATAACTATAAATGATGCTCTTTATGTAGACTTGCATAAGAGCAGATATTTAGTTGATTGATTTAATTCTATGTCATAACATTGATGTCACTTTTCCCGATACCTCATGAATCTAAATTAGATGTTTCACATAGAACATCCCAAGATTATTAATAAATTAAATTTTCTATATCTCCATCTTCTTTGAAAATACAAAGAATTATTTATTATTGTGTTTTTCAAATTGAAATATTCTTATTTCTCATTATATAAGGCATTTTCTTTTATATTAAATAATTTTATCATTTAAGAATAATCAAATGATTTTCTTAAATTAAACAATTTACTTATCATTTACAACCTTCTTATTTTTAATAGAACATTAATATTCATAAATTATTTTATTTTTATACAATTAAAAATTTAACTGCATTTAAAGCAAAAAGATAATGACTTTATAACATAAATATCATAATTTAATTTGATAATTAAAAGACTTTGTAATTTCTTGCAATGCAATTTATTCACAAAATTTATATGGAATTAAACATAGCTTATTTTACCTTAAGCGATTATCTTTTAATAAATTGAAAACAACTTGATTGAGAAAAATAATAATAAATTATTCGAATATTAATAAGTTTTCGATTTAAATTTGAGAGAACTTATATTTATAAAAAAATATACATAATAGCATTTTATCAATTAATAGAATAGAAAACTATAAAAACAATTCTAAAAAAGTTTAATATCATAATAATGTTTAATATAAAATGACTAATTATATTCTATAGACTGGATTACCATAATATTGATATAATTTTAATTTTATATTCAAATTAAATATTTGCAAAACTTTTTAAAATCACCATTTTACTTAGCAAAATTTTATTTTTTTGATTATATATAATATTTAAAGAATATAATTAAAATTTTTATTTAGTTTAATTTATTAACTTTTGTTATGTTGTTAATATGATTAAAAAGAAGAATTAAGAAATATTATATTATTTTTGATTTTATATAATTACATTTTAATTATTACTTCATAACTTAAACTTTGAACATTAACTAAAGCTTTGAAATTTATTAGAATATCATTGTTATATTCCTTTTTGATTTATTTTTTGTATATTTTATATATATTTTTACTTACCAATGATTTTATTTAATAATTAAAAGTATTATTTTATTGCAATACTTTACTTTTGAATCATTAAAATCTAAAGTTTATTATATTTAGAAATTCATTCAATTAAAAATATATTTTTTTAAAAAAATTAAAATCTTTATTTAATTCTCTAATTTAGTGAACATTTTTTTAGTCAAATGTTATTTATTCTTAAAGTCTTTATGAATAACCTTTTATTTTACATAAAAAACTATATTTTGATTTATTTATAATGAATCTTTTTGTTTTTAATTTTAATACTTACTTTAAAAATATCAATATAAATAGTTAAAATAATTTTTTACTAATTTAATGATTGAAATTATGTAATTTATATTTGTAAAATGCAATTTTAGTACTTTAACTTTTATTTTGCTAAAGTGATATGGTATTCTGCATAACGTTAACTAATTTTATTTTAGTTTTTTATATCTTAAATTGAAATTAAATTTTATAATTACTTCTTTGATTTGATTCCTTTTAATTATTATTTTTCATTTTATTCTATGTTTGAAGATATCCAAAAATCTAAGCAAAATATTCAGAGTTTTATAAATTAATTATAAAATTTATATTTTCTAACTTATTAGAGAATTAAATAATTTAAACAATACTGGTAAAAAATCTCTATTTAACTTCTTATTTAATTGTTGTTCAATAATTTCATAAACATCATGTCATTTAAAATGAACTAAAAAATGGTTTAAGTATATAAAATGATTAAAAGTTATTTTATTATTATTATTTATTGCTTATAGGAAATTAATACTGGGGCTTGTAAAAGTTATTTAAATTTATTTTTGTAGAGAAATTATATAGGTAAAATTTTTAATATGTGAATTATAATTAAGTTAATGTACAATGTGGTGCAAATTCTAAATTTATTTAAAAAAAAGTAATTTATTATGTGATAAATATAATTAAAAATTTGAAATGAGAGACTCCAGTCCCTAGACATACCTTCCTTAGATTAATATAATATCTCAGATAAATATTTTATTTTTTATATCATATTAATGTTTTTTTAATTAGACTTATTGATCCTCTAGTTTATACGCCAGGAGATCTTGGGAGAATCATCTGACAGGAAACTATGACGCATATAAAGTATTCGCATTGGTATTATGATACAAATCTGAAATTGGGCTTCAATTTACATTAAAGTATTTAATTATAATTAAATATATATATATATATATATATATTGATAAAATCAGAATAAAATTATTTCAATATATAAATTAAAATATTTTTTAAAGTGCAGTATACTATATTGAGTGCTGCGATAATCTAATTAACCTGTATCATACATCTGGTATATGAGTTAATTTATTTTATTAAGAAAACATAAATGTATATAATTGTTTTATGAAAAGATTCAATTTAGTCTAGATTAAATTGTTTAATTTGTAAGGTATAATAAAGGCTTGATTGAAAGAAAGGATTTGCATATACAAGGTATAGAAGCATAAGAGAAGAAATATTGTTAGGAATAGTAAACGCCACCCCCATTTTCTGATATTGATCATATTAATAATATAAGAATATTTTTCGTAAAAAAATTATTTTTCTATAAATTAAAGATACGTGCATAATTGGCCAAATCTTTAATTTATTTAAAATAAGATTTTTGCTAAAAAGATTCATAAATATATTTTTGCTTAGATAAAAATATAGCGCAAACTGTTAATTGAAATAAAATAGTGATGTGCTTTAATTACTCAGGGTGAAAACTCTATCAGAACAATTAAAAAATACTCATTATGGGGGGGGGCTATTTTATTCCTATGGCGAAATATCTAATAGATTCAGTAAGCTTGAATTGGCCTCAAGAGGTTGTAAATTTTTTAATAATAAATTTTGTTCTATCATATAATATAAAATATAACAAAAATCTTATTTTTATCAACATTTTATTTGATATAATTTGATTATAAAGTTGCAGATAGCTATTAGAGCATAATATTAAGTAGAGCACAAACTTAATATCAGACATACAATTTTAATATATTTCAATTTTATAAAGTATTAATATGCTTCTATACGTGGAGAAAAATATTTTTAAAATATAAATCATATTATCTCATTAATTATTTACTAATATTTGCGTACAATCGTTTATCTCTTTGCCCTTCCTTTAACTTATTATTGATCCCACTATCTATGATGACATTTTTTATATGAATTTATGTCCCTGTTTTAATGAATAATCATAATGCTCATTTAGGTCCCTACTAAAAAATATTATAATATAGTAAAGGGTCTTGAAGAGCAATTTTATAAAATATATAATTACTGCATTTCTAGAATTGCATTCTTTGAATTAGCTATCACATAGGATTGAGTAAATTCAATTTAGCTGCCATATTATAAATATTTTATTCGAATAGTTTTACCAATAAAAGAAGAAAAAATTATAGATTTTTAACATTTATGCTAAAGATTAATCCTGTATTCTTTGTCTTTTTTTTTTAAAAAAAAATTAACTCATATTTTTTATCAATTATGCAGTAATTCATGATTATAATTGCTATCATAAAACCCCATTAGCCAATTAAGAATGAATATTAGGAGATAAGAACAATTAAATTAAAATTTAATTATAATTGGCTGAAATTAATTATTATTAGGCTAAAATAAAAATTACGCACCCTGATTGGTTTATTTTATAGAACAATTAATCGAGCCAATGGTTTTATTAATTAACCGAAACATTTTTAATTTACGCCAATAATAATTAAATTTTAATTTAATTGTTCTTATCTCCTAATCTTCATTCTTAATTGACTAATGGGGTTTTATATTCATAGTCATTTTATCCTTATAATCCATTTAATAATAGTTTATTTTTTAATTTGAAATCAAATCTCGTTATTAGAATTGGGGTTTAAAATTTCCTCAGTAATATTTCAATGAAATACTTGTAAGGGATTGCATGGCAAAAAATGTTAATACTTCGAAGCAACGAGTAATTTTTAATATTTCTTTCTAATATATTTAATATTTCTAAAATTTAATTAAAAGAGCCTCCAATAATGAACAAGAAAAGTACTTAATAGATTAGAAAAATACTACTTTATTTATAAAAAGATAAATTTAAGTTTATTATTAAAAAAATAAATTATTATTTAATTATAATTATAAACCTACGTTGCTGGAGAATAAAGAAGTATATTTAATGATTAAAAATTAAAATCTTAAATAGGATATATAATATATATATTTTAATTAAATTTTTAAAAATCTAATTTCTCTATGATAACTTTCTCAAAAAATTAAAAATTTGATTTGTGAATAATTACATTTTAAATTTACCCATTATAAATCTTATAAAAATCCAAAATCTTAAAACAAAAAATAAATCAAACAAGAACTTATATTTTTATATGAAAAAGTACTTAAGCTAAATATTAATTATGAATATAATTGAGCTTTTATGATAATGTAATTAAGTTCTTAGAATCTGATTATTTATATGAGCTGGGGGGGGGTTCACAATGTGGGATTAGCAATCAAGAGGTCTCATAATCTCTTTCAATCAAAGTGTGGGGAGATGATATAGAGAGGGGCAAGTTCAGACTTAGAACTTTGCTGATAGGATGATTTTCTTGAAGAAACTTTAGTAGTATCCATATCAGCTTTGACCTCAACCAGCAATGCATAAACTTAAAATTTTTAATTAAATTACATTTAAAAAATTAAAATATTCATTATTATATTGTTTAGAATAGTAATTACTAATTTATAATAAGAATTAAAATATTTAAATTGCTATAAAAATAAATCAAATTTAATTTTTTTAAATGTTTTTGGAATAAAGAAAAAATATAATAAATAATATATCATTTATTCAACAAACTCACTTTTTATAGATTATTATATAGAGGTGTAATTTTATGCGAAATTATATCATCAAATATTTTGAATGAATAGTAAAAATAATTTAATGATCTAATCATTTTTATGATAAAAATAACATAAATACATTATGATCCTTACATATTTAATTTTTTATTTAAGGCTTAGAATTTCTTGAATTTATCAGGCAGTGCAAGGTCGGCGACGTGATACTCTTCTCTGATGCCATCTTAGTCTTCATGACTCCATTTCCTAGCCCTTTTGAGATTTTACTCTAAATTGTCAAGAGATGCTTGACTAGGCACGAACAATTATTCTTTATTTTATTAATTAAAAAACAACATGTTTTCACTCTCCTTGATCTCCTCGTCGCTAGGATCGCCATAGGTTTTGCATCGCTAATAGTAAGTAAAGTTAGATAAATATGTACTTGAAAAAGCATCAAATTGGTGTGTGTGTGGCAAAACTCAATAAAGTCATCTACGATGTTCACGCACTTAAATAATATACTTTTTCTTTTTTTCTATAGTTAAATACCAATATTTATGTATTATAAGTTTATTAGATATATAATTATTAATTACACCAGTTTGCAAGAAATTCATGCTCAGTTCTACGACCTGATATCTTTCTGAAGTGGTTTTAGCAGTGATAAAGATGCTCTTCGAACCTAATAAAAGAATTAATTTTAAATTTATAAGAAAGAAACATAAATATAACTGATTTATATAAAGAAATGAAGGAGATTATTAGTAATACTTTAACCATCTATTCATTGTTTGATCAACTCTCTTTTTGGGGAAATCACTAGGGACGCTTCTCAAAATGTAGAGATTTCCAAGAATTGTCTCCACTTGCTCGGAGAAATCATAAAAAAAAGTATAACAATTTATAATTAAATGTTAATAATGAATAAATAATATAATATAATATATCAACTGTCTCTTAGGAATCAAGTTTGAAATCACACTCTTAAAAAAGCTGATCTACCCTTATAGCAAAATCTCCCATCAAAGTCAAGTTTAAATCCTTGGAGAAAACCTCGAAAAGAAGTCTCAGCATGTGGTTATGTTCTTCACAAAAATCTCTATGAATAGCATAAACTCTGAATTTAATAATTTCTTTATCAATATTACAATGTTTTAAAAGATAAATCTTTTTTTGTTAATTTAGAATAAATAAATTAAATCAAGTTTTTAAAAGATATATTTAATTTATAATATCAAAGAAATGATACTAAGAAAAATTTTTTATAAGCTTCTAATTTTCTTTGCAATAATTATATTTAAATGAATTAAAAATTAGCTCTTTTTTTTTAATATGAAAAAAATTTATTATGGAAACAATTAAACATAAAATCTTACCTTATATTTTAAATTTAAAATCATAATTTGTAATTAAAAATAAATGCTAACATAATTTTCCTTAAATATAGAATTTAAAAATTGAATTGCATTCAAATTTGATAGTAAGATAAATATACTAGAAAAACTAATTTACTATTGGGAAGAGAATATTAATCAGAAAAAATCACTCGATAAATATTTTTATATTTATAAAAACTTCATTATATTTAAAAGTCATCTTATTTTTACTAAATAAATTGAATCCTGCAGCAAGTATATCAAACAATAGATAGCTTAGGAGTATAACTCTGCTACCTTCATTCATTTAATACTAAAATCATATTTTAAGAATTATAAAATTGTATTTATTATTTAAGATTGTAGAGTGAATCAGGTTATCGAGGGTGTTCTAATATTTATAAAAAATATATTTTTAAAAAAATTATTATTTTTATTTTTTTTACACCTAAATATAGGTGCTTTGATGGTCTTATGTTACATGTTAATTAATATTGTATCTTACCTTCTTATTGCTTTAACTTGGAGAGTTTGCATTGCCTTTTTGATAAAATTTAAATGGTAGGAATAAAATTATTAATTCCTATATAATTATAAACTCAATTTGTTTGCGTATCCTTAAAATTTGAGTTTAAAATATAGATTAAGCTTATGTGAGTATATTTTATTGCGGCAATCTATTAATTTTAATTTAAATTTTAGGATAAAAATAAAAAAAGAATTTAATCATTTTAATATTATCTTTCCCATTCTGATTGTCATTTCTGATCTTAACTACTTGATAGAGCTTTAATTAATTATACAAATTATAAAATTTATTTAAATTAGTATATTCCTTATTAATAAGACTAAATTAATTTAATTAAGCTGCTTCATGATACTATCAGAGTCGAACTAAACTTTAAAATAAATATTATTTTTAATTTATAAATTTAAAAATTATTCAAATGAAATTACTAAAAATATTATTTAATACCAAAATCTATATTAAAAAATAAATCATTAAAAAGTAACTCACGATTAACAAAATAATTTATATAATTAAAACTTTTTTTATCTAAGAATAATTTCCAATCTAATTTATTAACAGAATTTTATTTAATAAAATCATAAATCATTCTTTATAATCAGTTACCATCAAATTTTTTTATATAAAATAAATTCACAATCTCAAGTCAAAGATTTCTGTCTGAAATTGCTACCAAATATCTTAAAATCTTTTGTATATTTTTTGTTTGAATTCCAAAGCCAAAGTTGATTGAATTATTTGTGAAATTAAGATCAGATTTATAAAAAATACTATTATATATGAATTAGGCAAGTTTTTTGAAAAGTTTGGATCGAAATATAAATTTGAAATTTTATGTTTATGCTTATTGGTATAAGATATTACATTAATTAGAAATTTGATTTAAGTAATTAATTATTTGTATTTTAAAAAAATAATTAATAAGTTTACGAAAAGTCACGTCCACCCACAACTCCAGAGTTTATGCATAGTATACTGTTCAAGCATAGCAAGGGCAATGCTTGCACCTTAACTTCCTCAACTTCTTCCTTTTTCTGATCTGTTTGGCTTGGTTTTTTATATATTATATTATAATTAATTTAGTTATTTAAAATATACAGTACATTAATTTAATTAAAATTCAATAAATTTTAATTAAATTAATTTTATTAAATATATTCACTTAATACATTTAAATTAATACAATTTAATTAAGTTCTCTGCTTTCCATATGGTTAAATCAAATATAAATTTAATTAAATTATTAAAATTTAGAGGTCAACTTAACTTCCAAAAAATAATAAATACAGCAATTATATTTAAAGAAAAAATAAAAAAAATATATTTTTTTTTAAAATTATGAACCTCCCTACATAAATTGCTACTAATCGCACTTTTATACTTTGGAAGATTTTATATGTTAATATAAATAAATTAGAAAATTTTAATTATAAAATTTATAATGGCATGTTGATTTTAATTGAAAATAATATAATAAATCATAATTTAATTTTATTTGAATGTTGTCCAATGTAATAAAGTCTATAAAAAAACATTTACTTTATGAACTATTTTCAAACTCAAATCAAGGAATTATTAAATGGCATAAACTATTGGAAATTTTAAAATAATTTTTATCAAATTTTAAAATTAAATATTAGCTGTTATTAATTAAATGAACAATTAATGAGATTATTATTTAAAATCATAATCATAAGAGTTTAAGCAATTATTTAAGGGGTGTAAACCAGAGGAAAAAAATATTTGTTACACGAACTTATTCTCACTCGGTGGCAAGATGAAAAAATATTGTTTAGTCTTAAAATGTTAATTAATTTATATTAACATTTCATCTAATGATTCATCTGCTTTTATCTGTTCATTTTAAAATGTATTCTCCAAAGGGTTTCCATAAGAAAATCATGCAAGTTTTCATCTTTTACTGTACAATAAATATTACTTTGATTAGATAAAAAAATAAATGTTTTTTATTTTTTATTCTTGAAAAGCCACAATAGAAATAAATTTGAGATTTAAGTATTATTTTTGTAATTTTTTTCCTAATTTTTTTTATAATTTATAACATTTTACATAATATGAAACACAATTAATTTGTTAATTAGTTAATCAATCACAATTAAAATTAATATTTATTTTCGATCTTAAAATTCAACAGATTAATTTTACAATAATTAGGTCAAACTAATATTAATAATAAACGTCAGATAATTTTTATTAAATGCATATTATTCATTTAGTAGCATGTAGTAATAAATAATTTGATAAGTATAAATAATTAAAGAAATTTCAATATAAAGATTAAATTTAAACTATTTAAGTGTTTCTATTTTTAAAAAGTCATTCTTAAGAAATGGGAAATGAATCATAAATTTATCATAAATAATAATATGTAAGCATAGATTATATTATATTAAATAATATTAGTACAAAATTAAAATTGCTAGTTATATACTTTAAAAATGTAGAAATTAAAAAATATTTTAGACATAAATACTAAATACTAAAACTTATTTTCAATTATAAAATAATAATTAAATAAACTTTTATTTTGTTAATTTTTATGCAATAATTAAAAAATTTATTATTTAATTTATAGAAAATTTAAATTAGTTCTATGCTAAATATGGCAATAATATTCAAAAATATGCAAAATTACAAAATATTTAGTAAATTGACTATTAATTTCCTTACTGTTTTAAATATTAAACTTAAAAGTGTGTTTTTAATTTCTTCAATTTGAGTCTTTTCTCTTTTGATGATGATTCTATTAATATAGCTTATCAACATAAATATAAGTTGAATTTAAATAAAATTTAATTATTATAGTTTGTTCCAAGCATTGGTTCCATCAGGTCTGCTCTTTTGAATGAAATATTTGGTGAGACATTTTTGCTTCGCATTTTGTCTGATATTTCCAAAGCCAATCTCTTCCAGTTGCACCAATATCTTAAAAAGATAAAGTATAGAATAACCTCACTAATAGAGCCAGCTACTACTCCCCACCAAAGTCCTACCATTCCCATCTTTAGAGTGTTAAAAAAAATATACTGGGCAAATGACCCTTTTTGTTTTAAAAATTAAACAAAAATTGGAATGTGAATAAATTAATAGAGTAAATGCGAATAAGTAAGCACAAGGCAATGATACAACATAGAAAGCAAAGAAGACCATACCAGTTGCCATGCTTAATTTACCTAGACCTCTCACTGCTCCTGCTTAAACCATAGCAAAACCATGAATTAACAAAATAAGGATCATTACTATATAACCTTCTTCAATGAGTGGAAGGAGATTCTGAGCAGATGTGAAAACTCTAGCCAATAGTTCTCTGGTAAAGAATATGACAATTCCAAGAGTTAAGTTCAAGAGGAAACTGTACAGAGCAATTAGTTTGAAATATTGTGAGGCTTTTTTAGCTAGACCTTCTCCCATAGCAGTTCCCACACAAACAATTGTAGCAACTTGTGCTCCTAAAGGAACCATAATAACTACAACATGAGTATTTAGAATAATCACATGTGCTCCTGTGGCATCTACACTGATATAGCCAGCCATCAAAGCTAAAACCTCGAAACTCCACCATTCCAAACAAAGCATGCAGCATGAGGGGACACCTATCCTGAGGTAGTCACCAAGATCTTCGAATGATTCCTTGGTAAAGAAGAAAAAGCTCTTTCTGACTTCTTTATCATATCTAGAGTAGATTGTAATAAGGGCAAAATTCATGAAGTATGTTATCAGGGTGGCAAGAGATACACCAACTACGTCCAAAGTCCAGTATTACGTAAGCAAACTGCACCAAACTAAGTGAAGGGCTGAGGTTAAAACCATTACATACATTACGATATGTGCCTTGTTCAATGCGTTTAAGTATTCTATTAGTTAAATAAAGAATTAAAATATGATCTCATTTAATAAAAACATAAAATATTGCTTTTAATAAATAATATGAATTTTTTTTTTTTAAATTTAATTTTATGTATGCGATATAAAAAGATAATCTTTCAACTAATTCTATGTTTTTATTAAATGATATTTACTTGTAAAAATCTTAATAAAACATAATCTAATTAATTGATTCAAAATATTATTGAATTTAAATTGATGTAAAAAAGCAATTTTTATAAATTTTTAGTTTTAATAATTATACTACACCGCTTTACAATTTTTAATAATGTCTTTCTGATTGTCTTGTAGCATCAAATTAAGAATGGAAAAACATAGCAGGAATGAGTAAATAAGTGTAAATTCCAGCATAGTATGAAGCTCTCTTGTCCATGCCAATAGCCACCATAAAGTCCTCGCATAGAAGCAGTGCAATTAATATCGGCATGAATGCTATAATGGCAACCACACGCCCTCTATTCAAGTAAATTCCGCACTTTCTTAGGTTTCCACCTCCGTAGGCTTGAGACACGAGTGTGGCGACTGCTCCATTTAGTCCAAGAATGATACTTTAACAGAAAATATTTACATATAGCGTGCCCAGGCCGACACCAGCAAGCTTTGCTGAGTCACCAGTATGCCCCACAAAAGCTGTATTTATGGCTACCACTAATAAAGCGAAGACCTATCCCAGGATAGTAGGAACAGCAATTCTGACTACATTTTTAGACATTTGATACCAGGTTTCTTTCTCACGGATCTCGCCCAGATTCAAAACCCCAAAACCCCTTAATGAGGTTTATAAGTGCTTTGATTTGTAGGGAATTTGTTAGGGGTTGGGGTTATTAATAGGTTTTAATGTGAAATTTATAGTAAATGTATTTAATTTAATCACTCAATATGCAATTTACGATCATGTGGGAGAGGTCTGAAGTTTATCTTAAATAACCACAACTCTATCTGCTCTATTGATATGTCTGTTCTTGAGTTTGGTTTTATTATTAATGATTCTGCCATATGTTTTATTGAATGAGATACTCTGGTTTTGTCTATAAACTACTTGATTCTTTACTAAACATCTTTCTCGCATCTTTCTCGCACCTTGTAGAGTAGTTTTCGTTGCGAGGCATTTCGCACTCTATTATTATTGCTGCTAAAGCCCATACATCACACTAATAGTCACCATCTCTCCAGTCTTCTCTTTCTGGATAATAGCTTTGAGTTCCCATTACAGTTCCAAGCCTTGAGACTTCCACTCTTTAGGCTCTGTTGAAATCTATTATTGCGACTCTTACTGGAGAAAAGTTTATCATAATATTTTCTGGCTTTAAATCTCTGTGAACAAACCCTAACTTGTGAAGCTCTTTAATGCATTTTATGGTCTGAGTTGCTATTTATCCAAGTTACTTATGATTCCTTTGATCTGTTATGAAATCTCTTAGAGTCATTTCATAGAGTGGGAGTCTGAAAGCAACATGATCTTTGGCAAAGAGAACAGCATCTAGATTGATTAAGTAACTACACTCTTTAAACTTTGCTTGAGTGAG
>ARYC01009204.1:0-17212 GCA_000711775.1 Oxytricha trifallax | reverse complement strand
TTATCTCTCTGTCCAGAGTTTCTGAACGACTATTCCACTTCCCCTAGCCTTCTCTCTATTTTCATATCTCTTAACCAGAATTTTCTCTATATTTTTGTTCTAGAGCTCGAGCAGCATACTGTCGTGATCTTTCTGGTAGTCATTAAAGTTCATAGATCCTCTCTTGGCGCAGATTATCCTGTAAAATCCTTGACATTACATTTCATATGATATGATTCTTTTTAATTTAATTTAATCTACTTATGGATAATAAAAATTACTTAGAATTATCAGTGAATGAATCCTTTTGAGTTATATTTAATTTATTAATATTGATAAATCCTGATAAGGTAGTATAAATGAACAATTTAATATTAATTGATATGATTTTGTGTTTTAGTTAGAACTCTTTTCAATATTTATTTAGCAGTTTTTTCACATTTAATAGAAATTAAACTAATCAAAAATGTAATGTTTTTAGATAAGCAGTATTTACTATATGAATAAAGAAAATTTAAAAGAATTGTGAAAAGTGATTAAAATCTATATTATTTAAATAAAAGGGATAACTAAATATTAAAAACTTCTTTACTTAGTTCGTTAATTAAATAAATGTAAATTAATAATAATAATTCTTAGGTTTTAATTATTATTATCCACTTATTAATATTAACTAAATATATTCAAACCATCTGAGTGCTTGTTGAATGATACTCTTTGGGCCTGTGATTCAATTATCTTCTTACTAGGGTTTAACTTACCAATCTTTAATCTGCTTTTAAATCCCATTTGCTTGTTCAGCAGAACTTTGCATTGCTTTTCTTCTCTAAACCCCAGAGTTTTCTGATCTCTGTCTCTGTAACCTAATCTGATCTATAGGACTTTTTCCAAGTATTTTCTCATTTCCTTTGTTTTAGATTCCTCGGTTCTTAACCATTCTCTCTATTTTATTTTAATTTCCTCATTTTAATGTGTTTTCTAAAATATTTTGGGTTAATTAAATTACCACTTTAATTGGTAGCTGTTTTTCATAATAATTATAAACTTAATATCGTCATATTTAATCTTATTTAAGAGAAAGTAATATTTAATCTAGATTTAATTGGAGATTTTAATTATAAAAACATTTTGAATTCAAGGTAATATTATTTTATCTAAAATATTATTTTTAAATAGGAGTTTTTTTATTTAAATATAGAATTTTAATTAAGATATAAGAACTTTTCTTTTCTTCAAGCATGAAGATAGATGCCTATGATGAGAATCACCGCCCTTACTTTTATGTGTGACCAGGGGAACGCATTTAGCGTTCAGTTAAGCCAAGTAAGTTTAATTAACAGTGGCAATATGAACATCAAATTTTATAAATTCTTGGTTAATCGTTTATCTTCATCTTTGCTTCTCACATAATAGAAAACATTTATCTTTATTTTTCTTTGTTATTATAACTTTAAGATTCAGTATTACTATGGCATATAATATTCTCTCACTATTTGATTTTAAAAATTATTTATTGTATTTAGAATTTCCTCATGGTATACCTTTGTTAGTATAATTCGCTCTGAATAGTATATTAATTGGTTTGTAGTACTCATGATTCTCCAGTTGTTATATATTTTGATTTGATCACACCATGCTTGTAATCATTTCAATCTATTAGTGGCTACTCATATTTATTAATTAATCTGTTTTCCCTTATTTGTTTTGAGAACCTATTAAGGTCTCCAGCTGTATTGATAAGATTAAACATCTTCATGATTTTATCGTCCACAAAAAATTTATATAAATATATTGCAGTAGTTAACTTTACGTGATTTGCAGTTGTCCTATATTAACTTATTGAAATCATAGTGCCCATAACATTTTCTACTCTGAATCTTCTTTTTCTCTTTTATAACAAGCTCTCCTATTTTCTTATATCTTAGCTTATCTTTATTAGGTCTTAGGAATCGACCAATTTTAGCATTTATCCTTTCAGAATAAATTCTATTATAATTTCACGACCATTGGTCTATTTGAGTGAAATCATGGTTCTTAAAACTTAAAAGGGATACTAATTGATGCCTTAAACGCTTTTATCTTCAATTAAAGTTTCATCATTTTAATATCTTCGGTCTTCAAAAAAAAGTCTGCGGCCATCTGAGTGTGCTTGTATTCAATTTTAATATAACTTATACTTCTTAATGGTTTCAATTAAAGTAAGGTTGGTTATTCAAGCTGGTTAGTCTTTGATAGTTTTTTGTCTATTTCTTTATATCATTCTATATATTTTTCAAGTAGTTATTGTGAATTTAGGTAAATATTTAATCCCAGATGTTTAGTCTCCTTCATCTTGTTTATTTCTAATATTCAGAATTATCTTTCAAAATTCCTGATATTAAATGGGATTTTAATTTAACTTCAAGTCTAATTATTTACAAAGAAGAAATGAAATGTGTATTAAGATGAATCAAAACCCAAACCCCTTAATGAGGTTTATAAGTGCTTTGATTTGTAGGGAATTTGTTAGGGTTTGGGGTTATTAATAGGTTTTTATGTGATATTTATAGTAAATGTATTTAATTTAATCCCTCATAATGCACTTTTGGATCATGTGGTAGTGGTCTGAAGTTTATTTTACTTAACCACAACTCTATCTGCTCTATTGCTATGTCTGATCTTGAGTTTGGTTTTATTATTATTGACTCTGCCATTTGTTTCATTGATTGAGATACTCTTGTTTTTTCAATAAATTGCTTTATTCTTTGTTTGGCATCCTTCTCGCACCTTGTAGAGTAGTATTCATTGCGCGGCATATTGCTCTCTATGATTATTGCTGCCATAGCCCACACATCCCATTGAAAGTCACCATCTCTCCAGTCTTCTCTTTCTGGATAATAGCCTGGAGTCCCATAACACTTCCAAGCCTTGATACTTCCACTCTTAATGCTCTGTTGAAATCAATAATTGTTACTGTCACGGGTGAAAAGTTCAACATTATATTCTCAGGCTTGAGATCCCTGTGAACAAAGCCTAACTTATGAAGTTCTTTGATACCTTGAATAGCTTAGGTTGCTATTAATGCAAGCTATCTATGATTTCTTTGATCAGATATGTAATCTCTGAGTGTCATTTCAAAGAGTGGTAGTCTGAAAGCCACATGATCTTTGGCTAGTAGAACAGCATCTAGCTTTATTAAGTATTTGCACTCTTTAAACTTAGCCTGATTGAGTACTTAATACTCATTAGTAAACTCCATTTAATATTTATCATCACTAAGGAGATAGTTGAAAGGATATACCTTGTAAGCATACTGATGATCCTTAATAACTTTCTTGTCATAGGAGTCCTCTAGAATTAGGTAGCTTTAGAGAGAAGTATCTAAATCAATCTATGCTAGTACTGGAATTTTCTTGTATTATATTTTAATCATGATTTTAGTGACCTCTGATGCTAAGAGGTTGCGTGCAATCCTCACATACTCTGATTCGCTTGCTTGTTAAAGCTCAGCAGCTTAAAGAGGTTCCCTTTCTTTTCTTTTGTTGAGCAACTTCAGTTGAGTGTCTTGATCTTCAACTTCTATCTCTTTCTTGTGGGCTTTTAAAAGATGTTTCTTTAAATCTCTTGTATGACAGTACTGCTTATGGCACTCAAAGCAATCATACTTTCCATCAACTTTGTCATGCTTTAAGTAAACAGTAGGCTTAGCTTCCTTATGGACCTTCATATGCTGTACCAGCTAGATTTATGAGTGAAGTCTCTTTCACACTTCTCACAAAAATATACTTCAACTTCCTCTGCTTACATAGAAACTTCATTTCTAACTTTCTCCTCCTCTCTGTCTCCGACACACTTGTTTGCCATTAATTTTCTATTATTAATTTCTATTTTAATAACAGAGACCTCAAGTGATAGTTCTGGTTGTTCTTTAAGTGAGTTCATCTCACAGCTATCACACTTTTTATTGCTGCCAAAGTAAGTCTCATTTAGTTTGATGGAAGTGCTGTTGTTTTTCTTAAAATGTTAGCGCTCATATTTAAATTTGAATTTAAAATTATAAAACTGCCTCTATAACTGAGAGCTTATATGAGAGCTTTGCAAGTCTACAAGTTTCAAGGGAGGTTCTTGGAGTACTAGAGAAGAAATATGAGTGTTAAGAGACGATCCAGCTCTAAATTTGGGTGAGGAAGTAACCATTTTACTTTCAATAATAAGTTGATTATAGTACGTACCGATTTAGGAGTGCACCTAATTAAGTACGTACTGCTTTAGGAGGTATTTTGTCATTTTATGATTAATATTAGGGTGCTCCTAATTAATTACTAGCATTTTAGGAGCTGCTCCTAATTAAGTACGTGCCAATTTAAATTTAAAAATATGGAACTGTAACAGTAGAAATTGATTTCAATCTCTCAAGTTTGAAACCAGTTCTCTAAACCTTCTCCTTATCCTTCTTAGAGGTTGACCTCCTATAGGATGCCCATATTTAATAGTAAGTTTTATAGAGGTATATAATTGAAATCAATAAACTTAAATTTGAATCTCATTTCTAAGATCTTTAAGCTAGATGGAGTCAATGAATGATGCATTGAAAGAGTGCAAGCACAAGAATTGATTTAAAGATTTAGAAGCAAGGAGGATTTGCATCGCTACCTGGTGCAGCAAGGTAATGTACTCATAGTTGCTAATCTTTTTATGTAGTTGGTTTTTTCCTCCTAACGATGGAAGGTACTAAATTTCATTTTTAAGAGCCATACTCTGCGAAGAGAAGAAAGCTTTGAAAACTTAAGATGTAAAGTTTTCAGATATTCCAAACTATCCTGAGGTTTCTGTGACTAATTTATTTGATGATGCTATGAATGACCCAGAGGTTTCGTTGTACTTCCTACTGAGAAGCAGTTTTCAAATAAACTGCCTGAAAGAAACTATTTCTTTGGCATACTTGCAACAATTAAAGGTGATTACTTGAAAGAAATTATTCAAGAATCTCATAAGAAAAGGTACAGCATCTCTTCAGAAGATAAGGACAAACAAGGGATCAAGATAAGTGAGAGCTGGCTATCAGAGCTGCAGAAGCACCCTTATGTTTCTAGTAAGATTTGTATCTTAACTCTTTAGAAAATCTGGAACTGGCATCTTCTTGATGAAGGAATAGAGCAAGCTTCACAGAGAGCGAAAGTCGCAGACAAAGTATGAAGTTAGCAAGAGACTTTATTCAAATATTTAGCCTCCAGAGTCATTGAACATAGATGCTGGAGCCGGCAGTAAGAGAAGAAACTTAGGAGGAGGGAAGCAAGAAGTAGAAGAAAAGAAAGAGAAGTCAGATCCCTCTAAAGAATTCTAAATGTGACTTATATATTCATTAACTTAACTACAAAACTTATTTATATACATTCACTCTCCCTTCTTTCGCACACTTTTAAGCCAATAAATTATCTACTCTCTTCGCTGACCTTTTAATAAAGTCTACTGTATCGATAGGTAGGTCATGCATCAAGTGGTATAGCAGCCAGTTTCTTGTAATGACCTTTTAATATACCCCAGTAGAACTCAATTCCATTAAACTATGGACTGTAAGGTAAGTTGAACACTGGCGTTATTCTGATTTGTTCATAACTCTTCCTTGTTTCTTTAGTCTTATGAACAGAGAGATTATCAACAAACAGTATAATCTCTTATTCAGGGTACTTCTCTCTCAGCTGTTCTAAGAACTTTATATACTGCTGTGTCTTACTAGAGCGAGGATGAATAACATAAGTTTTTAAACCAGCATCCTCGCTAATTCCTCCAAGAATTGCCATTGTTTTTACCTTGACTTTTAGTCATATACCTCTATATTACTATTGTTCTTATGCCAAGACTTCTAGATGAAAGTGTTGAATGTAAACACAGCCTCATCAGCATGAATAAACTTATTATTATTCTATTAGGCTCTCTGCATTTAATTATAAATATAATTTAAGTTGTTGTTGTAAAATGGCAGAGTGAAATCAATTACTCTCTTGATACGATTAACACCTTTGTAAGAGATACCTTTTCGTTTATAGATGTTGGCTATAGACTAAGTAGAGATCTTCAACTCAGGGAACTGGCGGTGAAACATAGTAGCTCGTTAGTCGAGAGAGAAGTGAGCCCAATACTTCAAAGTTTTTTCATTAATAAGATAGTCAATATGCTTCTAAAGAGACTTTGACTTCCTCTTAGGCTAAGAATTCAGCTATTGTTGCTTTAATTACACAGCTTTCAAGCAGTGAGAGCGAACAGTTGATGGACTACGCTTTAAGAGCAGAGCAATAGACTTATAATTAAGTACTGGTTTGACTTACTCACTGTATATATCACATCCAAATCGCAGTTTAAACACTAAATCTATACACTCCTAATCATAAATAGACCCCAAAAGCTTGCTATTTTTGTCTCGCATTTAATTAATAACCCCAACCCCTAACAAATTCCCTACAAATCAAAGCACTTATAAACCTCATTAAGGGGTTATGGGGTTTTGACTGTGACATTAAGCAGAACTATGAAAATGCTTGATTAAAAAACCAAACTAAGGTGAAAGAATTCAAAAATTATCGCCCATTAAGTAGTCTAAATTTGTAATAATTACTACACTTTATATTCAATGCATTTGCTTCGCATAAATAGAATTATTTCATAAATCTTTAAAAAATAATATGAAATTAAAAATAATTCACTTCAGTTAGAAAATCTAATCATAATATAAAACATAAAGCATCGAATACTTTGCCATTTTTTTATACAAAATGTATTTTTATTAATACTTTTATATTTATTTCTGTTTTTTTATTTTAAATTTTTACGATTTCCTATTCTTTTCTATTTTATCAAAATTATTACTAATTTTATTAACTGCTTAAATTTATTTTTGTAATATGAGAGTAGTTCTTATTTCTGGCTTGTATTACAGTTATATATTATAATTTTCTATATTTTGTTGCCTGTCTTAATTTTAAGTAATTTACTTGAATTTTTCTTTAATTTCTAAGGTGACTGCAATGGTGTAAATTATGAAGGTTTGTTTTTAATATTTTCTGAGAAAAACTATTCAAACGTTTTTAATCAAATATCAGCTTTCTTAAATGTTGCTGTTATTTACTATGATTATTGAGTTTGTTATCTCTCTAACTTTAGATACTTCTCACAAAACCCTATCTATAAGTATATGAGACTAATTCCTTCAAATTAATAGTTGTGCTTATAAATTTTAAGGTTTACAACTATTTTCTTTGCATTGTTTTAATTAGAATAGCTATGATTCATTCCATCAAAATTAAGTTGATTTGTATTCGTCGTGTAGGATCCCTTTTGCTTCTAAGTTTACTGTTGGTTTTATTACCAAGCATTTGATGTGAAGAACTGTTTAGAGTGTTGTTTAAATTTATGATTGTTGATGTGTAATGATTACTAATTGTACCTTAGTGCACATTTTGCTCTAAATTTTTATGAATACTATGGCCATAAGTATTTGATATTTTAACTTAATTAACCTGATAGTATGTTAGATTATTCCCTTCATTAAGATTTTACTGAGTTAATTTTAAATGGCTTTGATAATACTCCTTTCAGATGATGTATCAGATGGGCATTAAATTTAATTGCTTATTCTTTCATTCTATGATTAGGAAACTTTTTATAAACTGGCTTTTAACTTAACTCACAATCAAAACCCCAAAACTCCTTAATGAGGTTTATAAGTGCTTTGATTTGTAGGTTATAGTTAGGGTATTATTAGGGTTAGTAGAGAAATTAGGCCGTTTGCAAAATGAGAAATATAAATTAGCGATCATTAGGGTGTATTTATGATGAGAAATATTTAGATTTATATCTTAAGCTTAGGTATGGAAAAATTATTAAAATAAACATACTCGAATCAGTGCTGGCAACTCCTACATAGTACAGCTATAGCTCGAGAGATTTTAAGAGCTTTATAATAGAAATTTAATTTTAAACTTAGACATTACGGTCAAATTAAACCGCAAGCGGCTTCTCTAGTAACTGGCTACCTTGGATTTGTTATCATTGAAGTTTAGAAAAAGAAGTAGAAAGCTTAGATAGGAGTTTAAACATAAATAGAAGATGTTGAGGAAGTAAAGGAACAGCTACAGATAGAAAAGATATAAACCTTTGAATGCTAAGACTGCTAAAAATTATTCTCTACCGATCCAGTTTAAAGAGGTACACTCTGGTAAGAGTAATGTATATTTTAAGCATGATAAAGTGGATGGCAGGAAAATTGTGCACGACTTGTGATAAGTTTACCATTCAGCTAAAGTCAAAAAGCACATGCGAGACTTCAAAAATTCTGCCAGCTAAGACGAAATAAAATACACTTGAATCTCAAAGAGAGCAGTAGGAGAAGCTCAAGAGATAAAAATGATACGAATCGATGACCCAACCTGCTAATAGAGCAGTTGTCGTATATTTACAAGAGAGAGAGAGCTATGTATATACCTGCTCTTAATGCAATTGAATTTAGCATCTGAATTGAAAACTATTTTAACATAAACGTCCCTAACAAAGCTATACTTAAGGTGGTAGATGAATACACATACAAGATCTATCCTCTCAGCTATCTCATTTAGAAATAGGCAGTATCAGAATAAATTTGCGAACGAGTTTATTATACTTAAAGAGGGCAGAGAAAAAGGAATTGCAAGAATTTGATTAAGTTGGATGGAGTTATTCTAGATTATGGTTTCATAGCTTTAAGACTTAAGAAATTTGAATGACTCTAAGAGATTTTCTGTATCATAATAGATACCCTGATGATCTTAACGAGATACTCTCTGAGATGATAAAGGGTGTGAAAGAGCTTCATGAACTTGGATATGTTCAAAGAGATTTGAGGCCAGCAAATTTTATGCTAAACCTCTGTCCATTAGAAATAGTAGTCATAGATATCAATAGAGCATTAAGGTAAGAGATAGTAACACTAGCAAAGGTGCTTGGCAACCATGATACTTCCCAACAAGAGAGAAGTGGACAAATGGTTCTGTTTATAGGGATGAGTGAGCAGTAGCAGAAATAATATTAGAGTGCGATACGGAAAGTTTGACTTACTTTGGCACTAAGTATGAAAGTAATCAATAAGCTTAGCAGAGAAGCATTTAAATTAGAATGAATTTCGTTAAGAATAAGAACGATTGTGGAGAAGATAATAATAAGAGTCCCTGCATACTTTTGACAATTATTATAAGATATGTTTGAGCCTTTAAAGACAGTAAGATGCATGAGGTATAACAAAGACAAGCAGATAAATTCGTTTTATTTAAGATTATTAATATCTATAAATACATATTAAACTCATATAAAACCTGCGTTTCTATACTAACCCTAATATAACACCAATTATACTCTACAAATCAAAGCACTTATAAACCTCATTAAGGGATCTTGGGTTTTGAATCTTGGTTAGGTGAAAATTCAATGGATTAAGTTTAATGCAAATCTACTTTGAATGCACTAACTGATTGACTCATTTATTAATTTATCTTATGATTTTAATTGTAGATTTATGGAGATTTTCGCATTAAATTAGTGGACTTAAACAAGATTTCATACTTATCTTTAGATTTAGATCTTAATGAAACAATTGAAACTACTGTAATACAAAGTATTTACTAAGTTTAAGAAAGAAGATTTGCAGTCATTAAGTTGATCTTATTTACTTTCTAAGGATGATATGCATTAGATTTTTTGATTGACTCGATTTTAGCTGTTAAACTAGATGGCATAGATTCGTTACCATTAATAATCGATTAAGTTTGATTATTTGGATTCCTGCATGTAATAAACTTCGATATCTATATTAATAATAATAATCAGATCACATTGAGTTCTCCGAGGACCCCCCTCAATAAGCATGGTAGCATGTAAGGGACTAGCCCTTTTAATATTAATTTTGTGGAGATTCTCTCCAGTTATACTAAGCCTATCATCTTCTTCTTTTTCTTCCCTTTCATTTTCCTTTTCTTTTGTTGATTTCTTCTTTACTGAGGTTTTCCTTTTCTTTGTTTTCTCCTGTTGTTTAGGATTTGTATTTGGTCTCCTACTTCTCTGAATTTAAATTACGTGTCAAAATTCTTAATAGCTATTGAGAATTTTAAGTCTTTTGAAGTGATGAATTCTTTGCATCTAGTGGTGATTACTATATGATGTCACTTTCAAAAAGTATGCATGTTTTTGCAAACATTTGACGTAATAATCATTTTTGTTTAGGTGGTCATGGAAGTCCGCACTGACGGAGATACAGCTTGATTCATTCGATGTGACATTCTTTAGAATGTCTAGGTTGAAAAGTTTTATAAATTCTACTTAGTGTTTTGGTGTTTCGATAGCTGAGTTTGTCTATTTTTAATGTGATCTACTAGTTGGTTGTCGTTTAAGTTGAGGATTTCTACTAGACTTTGTGTTCTAACTTGGAAAAAAATTGTTGAGATTAAGTCTGTATATCTCTTGATGACTTCATACATTTTTGAATTGATTGTGTTCATCCAGATGAGATGCATGATTCTCTTCTTTCGAATCTGTCTTGTAGTTAGGCCATGGAAATGGTATACATTTCTTGTTAGGATCTAGTTTAAAAATAATTAATTTATTAATTATTTTCACTTTAATTAAGATCCATATTATTACAGAGTCTCTATTTTTATTTTCTTAATAATTTCCTATTTAGTGAGATAAAATTTTTGGATAATAAGTGAAATGTAAAATTAATCTAGATTGATAATTAAATATATTTGATAAAAGTCTTAAAAAATCGAGATAAGTACAAAAGTAAAGAAATTAGGGCAAATTACAATGATGAGATCTCAAGGTGCAAATATAGAAATCCCGCAAGATATTCTGACTATACCGCACAGCTGTGCGGTATATATGAAAATCTGGCCCACTTCATGCCACAATTGTCTTAATTCAGCCCTTTTATAGGGAAACCTCTCTTGGCTCTTAATGCCCTTTTTTTAAAATAAATACTTAATTAAATATAATAAATTTAGGAATAATTAAATTAACGTAATTTATTAATTTAATCAGTTACCTCAGAATTTAATTCTCTATAGAGAAATCCAATTAGGTTTAATATATTTAAGTTTTAATTAAAAATTAAAACTATAATATTAAAATTAATATAAATAATTAATAATCTTTTAAAAATAGGGCTTTATAGCCAAGAGTGAATTCTCTATTAACAATGTGAATTAAGACAAAAGTGCCTTGCTATTTGCTCACAAGTTATTTTTTGAGCGCATGAGCGCATATTATTAGCGCTCATGCGCAAATTTAGTGACTCAAAATATCTTCGGTTATTTCATTTTATACATTTTAAGATAGCTTCATTGAAATTTACTCTCTTATGCAAAAATATTCCCTTCTTGCATTTTTATTAAGACTTATATTAATCTTAATTATATGTCATTCTGTATTAATCAAAAAATTCATTTATTTTCAAAAAATTTTATCTTACTAATTTTATTATGTGACGTATTTGACGTCATCTGTTTGGACGGGAAGAAAGTTAATGGCTTCCTTTTGTTCTTCAGGCTCATTTTCTTCACTTTGAGTTAGACCTATTGAACTGTCTACATATGAGCTATCTATCTCATATTTGTCATATTCTTATTTTTCTTCGACCGAACTCCAGTCTTCCTCATTTTCAGAGTATATTACTCTTTTTGTTATGAGGTTTGCGTTTCTATTGAGGGATGTGTGATTTTCATCTATTGTATAGTAGTCTTCATTTTCATGGTTACTACCCCTTATAGGCTTGGGTTTGCCTCTTATGGTGGTGAGGCTGGTCTCTAGCCTTGTATTGTTTCTTACAATATGGTTCGTTTGTTGGGGTTTTATGAATTTGTTGTTTATAGATGCTAATCTAATCATCTGGAAAGTTGTTGGGTCCACTGTTGAACTGTGTCGCAGTTGTTTCTCCCTTCAAATTAGATTTTAGAGAGGTGTAGTTGGAATTAGTTAACTGTTGTTAAACCTTTCTTATAGTTTTCCTAGCATGTGTAGTCCCCATTGGTTTTGGATTTGTTAGATTATATCAATTTTGTATTGTGCTTGGTGGTTAATTTCATTGTTTTCAATGTCACCTTAGATAATATTCCTTTGTATTTTGCTTAGTATACCCATTCTGTGTTTCTTATTTAATAATCTTTACTCCGATATCTATGATAGTTTGTCTTTCTCTACAAATTTATAGAATACCTTTGGAAGTCGATGTTTAAAAGTTCTTATAGTGCCTTTCTGCTTTTAATTTATCTTTTGTTCACTTTTGCAAGAAATTAATTCCCATTTTCATTCTGAGATTTGGTGTAGTCTATGAAATTTATCTATAAACTTCATCTACTGTTTGATATTTCTAGTGATGTGTTTCAATCTTATCTATTCATTTCCAATTGGCTTGATATATTTCTTTTTTTAGGCTACCTCTAAAATCCTTATCTAAAATACCTAAAGATTACAAAATTCATCATTAAAAAACCAATTTCTTTTAAATAATTACTTGTCACTTCGTGAATTAAATAATTTAATTAAAAGAAAAGAAAGACATCAGAGATTTAATATTATTAATATAATGTTACTGGTGAGAAAAATAAATTAGCTATTATAAAATTGATAATAATATTTTAATATATTAAACTCTTTTAAAAGAACAAAATGTACATATCTCTCTTTTATAAAAATATATCGTATGATTAAAATACCTTTATATATTTCTTTGGAAAAAAATTAATGTTATCTATTTATTATATATTAATGCATTTGATATATTGGAAATATTTAATTTAATAGCTTAGTAAACAAAGGTTAAATATTACACTATATTTTAATAGATTAGTTCATCATTCATTTAAATATAATTAAATTTAAGAATTAGACTTATCTTTATCTAAATTATGAATAGACTTTTAAAGTTAAACTATACATTTTTAAATCAATCCCTTAGTATTTTTCAAAAAATATTTTGTAAAGGCACTCTCAATTTAAATTGAACAAAAATATTTTTTAATTATGGAACAAAAAACATAATTTAAAAATAATATATGAAGAAATTGTGAAGTCACCTTTTGCGACTCGGTTTCTTTATTTTTGAACATTTTCCTAATCCTTGTATCAGTAATTTTTTCCCTTAAGTCTTTAGCTTTATAATTCAGATCGTCCACATGAGATTCAATATAAAAAAAATATATTAACTATCTTATCTCATAGGTAATTAAATTTGCTAGTTTGTAAGTTTTAATCAATAAAATTATTAAATCTTTATATTAACAAGCAGTTTAAGACAAAATCTTTAGTTTCACTAAACTAACCTATTTATCTTTGATGAATAGAGCCTAATCAATTTATTCAATTAAATTTTAGAATTCTTATTTGTAGGCTTTATTAGTGGCTAAAATTTCATGCGCATTTGTAATTGTTTGTTAAACTTTGCAATCTATACAGAAGCAGAGATTTATCTGTAGTGCAATATGCCTTAATTTTCTTTTAATAAATGGTGCATTGATAAGGATGAGATGGGTTTGTTGATTATAAATGATGATTCTATTGATTTTAATATTTAAAATATCAATAATAAATTAATCATATTATGAATAAAAATTTGCATTATTTTCAGTATATTTTAAGCATCAAATTTTTTAGTACCTGAAGCATTTTTAGAAGGATTTCTATATGAAAGTATTTCTTAGATGTGCAATCTCAGCAAATCGTCTTTATTTATATCAAGATCATTGTTACTATGTGAATTCTCAAATTATTAAGGGTTGTAATTTCTTAACATGAATATATATTAAGATATTAATTATTATGTACCCTATTTATTCATCATCAGAATCAATGTATTTAATAAATTTTAATAATAATGTCTTAGCTTTATAATCTCAACTGAATTAGTGGTATTTTTTGTTTTATGTTCTCTGCTTATGTGAATTGTACTTCCACTGCTAGATGTATTTTACTCTCTAGAAACGCTTCACTAAATTTATTGAATCCTACCTTTGCTCAGATTTTGTTTTATAATTTTTCAGATTAAGTTACCCATATTCTTAAGTGTAAATCAAAGCGATATTCTTGAGGAATCTCATTATTGCCTGTTATATCTACTCTTGGCTTTCAAGCTTATCCTTCTCCACTATGATCACTTTTTCGCATTTTGTACAGTCAAATACACTCTCTATCTTTAAGATGTTTCTTAAGCACTGTTCACTGAGAATGTGGCACATTAAATTAGGATTGTTGGGAGATGTTGTTGCTTATCGTAGGACTGGCAACATTGCGAACATTAAATATTCATTTTAGATAATTAAGAAAATTTATGACAATTTTACAACTAAATTATATTACTAGTTGTTTATTTACAATTCGTCAATAACTCTTTATCTCTGAAATAATATTTAAATTCAAATATGTAATTGTTTAGATAAATAAATATAGTTTTATTTAAAACGATCAGTATTAATTGATTGATCAAATAATAATAAGTTCCTTTATAGCAATTTCTCATTCCATATCCATCTCTTCATCCTCATCTTGGCCAATCTAATTGACTTCTTGACTGCTCCACTAACGCTAATGCTAAACAGTTTCTATCTGGTCTCTGGTGTAATTAAATAATTAATTTGAACCTTCAAAAGAGCCTTGAGTTTCTTCTCTATGATTAATTCACGTTCTTTAGCCTTAGACTAAAGATAGATGAGTTTAGTGCCGCATGGCTGGCATTTCTGGGATTTTACCAAATTTAGTTTCGTCACAGGTTTCTTCATCAAGGAGTCCAAATATGACTAAGCAATCTATAAGTATATCAATAGCTTGAGAAGGTAAGTCGTATCTTTGCCTTTCAAAACTTAAATAAAAAAGATAGTATCAATGTTATATTCAATTTCTGTATGCTTAATCAAGGTTGCACTGGAGTGAATACTTGGAATGCTTTCTTTAGCCAAAGTACTACCTATAATAACAGCTTCTCTACAGGTAGCATCTTCAGCAATTGGAAGTAAGAGTCCCTTGAAAAAAGTAACAAGCTCGAATAGAGCTTTCTTAAGACCATTTACAAATGATAGTTAAGCTTTTTATAAGTGTTGATATTTTCTCTAACATTTGATAATAGAACGAGGTGGTAGAATCTTTGAGTCGTTCTAGAGTTCAAATTACTGCAGAAAATTCTAGTTGCTTATCTGGTTGAAACAAAGGACAATTGTTCTTGCTCTTTTGGTAATGAAAATTCTTCCCAGTTGGTAACTTGATGGATGACCTTAAATAGCTTTGGCAATTTTCCAGATTTGCAAGATCTCAAAATTCTATCAAAAGATTTATAGGCAGTAACAAGCCCACTCCTAATTAAAGTAGAAAATACAATTTATCTAGAAACAAAGGCTTGAGAAAAGCACAAAAAAAGGAGTTATGTGAAATTTATAAGTCCAATTAATATAGGGATGTTATAACCTTTCTTTGAGTCTTGCTTCCTTTAAGCCGAAGTATCTCCTCATAGTATAAGCTGTAGATATACCCATAATGTAGCTATCTATTCTAATTTGGTGATTGATATTTTAGATATTCAAATTATTTTGTAGAAATAATTAATTATAGTTTAATAATTATAGGTCATTATAATTTTGAGAGGAATCCATCACAACATAGCTACATTCAATTCAATGAATGGCATGCTAAAAATATGAAAATACAAATTCTTTGATGAATTATTTTCTCATCGCTATAGAATATAATATCCATATCATAATCAAAACCCCAAAACCCCTTAGTGAGGTTTATAAGTGCTTTGATTTGTAGGGTATAGTTGGGGTCTTATTGGGGTTAGTAGAGAAACGCAGGTTTGATATGAATTTAATGTATATTTAATGAGTATAAGTGTCATTAATTCAAACAAATTTTATCTGCTTATCTTTGTGGTATCTCTTGAACTTAGCTCTCTTTAATGTTTCAAGTATATCTTCTAATGATGATCTTGGATATGCTGGAGCTCTTACTATGATCATCTCAACCATTTTCTTAATCTAAGTGCATACATCTTCCTGCTTTATATGTTTAACAGCCATGCTTATTGATTACTTTTCTTGCTTTGTTCCGAAGTAAGACATACTTTCCATATCGCACTCTAAAATAATTGCTGCTACCGCCCAGACATCCCACTAAACAGAGCCATTAGTCCACTTCTCTCTTATTGGGAAGTACCCAGGTGTGCCTAGTACTTTAGCTAAAGTCACTATTTCTTACCTTATTGCTCTATTGAAATCAATGACTACTATTTCTAAAGGACAGAGATTTAGCATTACATTTTCTGGCTTCAAATCTCTATGAACATACCCTAGATCATGCAGCTCTTTCACACCCTTGGTCATTTCCGTGAGTATCTCATTCAAGTCATCTGGGTATCTATTATGGTAGAGATAATCTCTGAGAGTCATTTCAAATTTCTTGAGTCGTAGTGCAATAAAACCATGTCCAAGAATAACTCCATCGAGTTTAAGCAAGTTCTTGCATTACCTTTTATGAGCCTCTCTTAGTATTATGTATTCATTGGCAAACTCATTTTTATACTGCTCGTTCCTAATAAGATATTTGAAAGGATATACTTTATAAGCATACTCATCAACTACTATGAGTTTTGCCTTGTTAGGCACATTAATATGTAAATAGTTGTCAATGCAAAAACTGAGATCTGCTGCATTTAATGCAGGTATATACATAGCTCTCTCTTCCAATCATGCTATATATAATTCATTAGCTGGTTGGTTCATTGACTCAAATCGTTTCTGCTTCTTAAGTCTCTCTTCCTGCTCTCTTTAAGACTCTATAGTATTGGACTTTCTCTTGGCTGGTATAAGTTTTTATGTTTCTTTATCTTGCATTAAAAACTCACTTAAATGATGTTTTTGCATGTGTCTTTTAACTTTAGCTGAGTGAGTGTAAGACTTCATGCAAGTCGTGCACTAATACCTGCCATCGACCTTTTCGTGCTTGAAATATATCTTATCTCTCCCAGAGTGCATCTCTTTGATGTGCCTCTTCAAGCTCGAATCAGTTGAGAAGAAATTTTAGCATTCATGACATTAGAATTCTTTAATCTTTTCTAGTGGGAGATGTTCTTTTAACTCCTCAACATCTTCGATTAGCGTTTAAATACTTATCTCTGCTATCTGCTTCCTGATATATATTTATAGAATAAACACCTCTGATTCAAACTCAAGAGCTTTAAGCTCTGGCTCCT
>ARYC01009203.1:0-10386 GCA_000711775.1 Oxytricha trifallax | reverse complement strand
TTGATAAGTAAATTTCGTCAAATTATTGATCAATCAAATATACTGAAACATTTATGATTAATTATTCATATAAAGAGTATTTATAATTATTATTTCTTTCACTCATTTTCCTTGATCTATAGCATTGCTCTGGGGAATAAGCCCTCCTCCCCAAGAGTTTTTTCCAAGTTTGTATATTCCTTCCTGGGCATACTTTGAAATATAGTGAATTATCCATGATGACTTTCAAATTAAAGCTGCTCCCCTAATGATTCTACGAAATCATATAAAACTTAGATTTTCTGAGATTTAAGAAACCTTCTGTTTACTCTTTCACCTGATCCTGGTAGACGCAATAATTAAAATAATTAAAAAAATTACCATTAAATTAATAAGATGTTTAGCATAAATGCCTAAGTATTATTTCTTTTCCATTCCTAATTTCTTTATATACTAAATTTATAAGCAATACTAAGTGACATGCCTCTGGGTCATCCTGAGCAGGTTCTTCTGGCAATTGGTCTTTCTTCTGTTAAGCTTCTATCAACTTCTATCTCTTAATTTCTTCTTCACGTTTCAATTACTCTAAACGCTACTATTCTTCTAGATCCTACTATCTTTTCTTCTCCTATTACTCAAGCATCTTTATTTAATCCAACATTTGAGCTTCTTCTAGCTCTCTCTTTTGTCGCTCTTTCAGTCTAAAAAATAATAAGTTAATAAACATGGAAATTTTTGACTTACTGTCTGTCTTATTAGATAGTTAGATTATATTTTAAATATCAGTGCTGGAGGCAATAATATTGAATAACTATAACCATAATCAAACTCAGTTTCACCAATAAGGCTCTTGATCTCAGATGTCATAAAGAATATTTTAAACAAAAACATTCAAAATTATACAAGTGTAAGTGAGTCTCCTATTCTTTCAATCCAAAAATAAGAAAAAAATTGCTAGAGTATGTTAATGTGCTATAAAGATCATCATAAGAGACATTAAATTTAAGCTCTTAATTTATTTAAAGCAAGAAAAATCAATTGTCTATTGAGCAACAAATTAATAAAAAAATATGATCTAAACCATTCAGTCTTATTAGATTCTATTTTATTCTTCAGCTATAAGTGGATCTTCAATCATTTGGTGGTCATCATAAAAAGATGATTGTCTTCCACTTCGATTTTATACAGGTATTATCCCAGCTATAGTAGAAAATATTAAATACTAAAAATTAGCTATTTTTAACTTACCATCTTGAAGAATTTAAATTCTCTAATACTCTGGATCTTCCTCGGCTATGACTCGATATAAACTCAGATTTTAGTTAATGAAGTTTAAGAAATGCTCTGGCATAAACTCATCTGCCATACCGTGATGTCTCGATTAAATCGTAATGTTTTAGTCATGACCAACAGTCAGCATCCACACACATAAAGTTGTAAGTTATGGGAAATTCAAGACTCTCTAAAGATTTACGTCTACTCTGTCTCTGAACATGCCGTAATTCAAGAACTGGTTATTAAGAATATGTTGCACTTGATCACTATATAAATTAATTTTTAAACCAAATTTTACTGGTTATAATAATAATCATTTTACAGTGCGTTGGCAGTGAATCTAAAAGTCTCTTCATCTTGCTCATTTAACATAAAAACGAGCATGGGTTTCTTCTACTCTCTTGCCATTTCGCACAATTCTAGGAAACTTCTTTCAAAAAATCTTATTTTCACCTGCTCTTACATTCCTATATCGCGCATGGCTTAGCGGAAAGTCAAAGTAAACTCTTCTCCGTTGGTGTTTGGGTTTACGTCACCACGAGGGAATATTATGCGGTAGAAATAGGTAAAACCAGACCATATTCCCCAACCTATGTATTTCACGAAGTTTATCACATTTGAGATTATTCCTCCGTTATTGTTTAATAATTTATTTATAAGAATATGAGAAGTAATCAATAATTATCTAAAAAATTATATGCAAGTAATATTCTGATTTTGCTAATCTTCGTTGCCATCAACTTTCATTTCTTCATCCCTTTCATCTAAATTATTTGTGAATCTATAATTAGTGGGTCTTCGCTATTAACTCTGTATATTTGATAAAGGTATAATTTCTAATTTGTAGAGTATTTTAAAATTTTATAACTGTAACTCTATCTTTAAGCAGCAATAGCTTAATAAAATCCAATATTTCCAAGCAATCCAGTATTATCATCGATCAATTGCTCTACATTCATCAAATAAAGGACAAGAACATTTGATTGATTTGTATGATTATACCTTGTTAGAATTGCATAGGTGCTCTGACATTATTTCTGTCATCTCCATCGTCCATCATTTAGTCGTCATACATGGATTATCTGTTATTTTAAGATGCTCTTCCTTGTCTCTCTTAGCTATGCATCTCTTAAGCATAAAAAGCAATTGCTGCTTACTATAAAAGACATAAAGGATTAGATCATAAACATATATGAGTGAATTTATGAGAGTTGCTGCTTCTATACTTACAGCCTCATCCCAGTTATTTTACTCTAGCAAGCCAATAATCTTGTCTACATCTTCTAAGTTTAACATTGCTTGCAAATTCACAATGGCCATGGATTTTCTTTCATCTTCATCGATGTAAGTATGATCCTTGTCTAAAGCAATAAATTAATAACTAAAATAAAGTGGAGTATATATACTTTAATTGAGGAGTGGCTAAGATTAACCAGAATAATCGTCGTTCATTATTCTCAAATAATACTTTTATATATTTCTTGATTTAAGATTATTATTTAAAATTAATGATTATAATGATGTCAGATTAATTTAGATCAATTTTAAGTTCTTCTTATAATATTCACACTTCATGGGGTTTTGCAGCGGTTTTGGGGGTTTTACATTTCAAATTATATATGGTATAAAATAAAATAATTTAATTAAAGTTTTTGTTTTATTATTTTTTTAATAAATAATGCTTATTAATTTTATAATAAATTATAAGAACTTATTCTTAGTATATGAAAATGAAGAGCTTTACATTATTAACTAATAATGAGACTAGTTTAATTAATTTTCGATAAGATAGAACCAATTTCACGAAGGTTTTATTGAAACAATTTTGAGAATAAATATTCAAAAAATGCATATAGTTGCAGATTTAAATGCTTAGAAGTTCATAATATAAGATCCTGAATGCCAAGAAATATCTCATGTAAAGATGCAATTTTAAAATGAGTGTTAAACAGCCTTATTGCTTAGATAAAAATGTCATTTATTAAATGATTATGACATGGTCAAATACATTAAAGAAATGAATCTCGAATAAACTCTCTCATACTACGATTTTTAATATTGCTAAAATAGATAAAAATAGGGAATTAGAGAAATTAATCAAAATTCCATTTTAATATTATTAATTTTAGCCAACTTTACTTTTCGTTTGTATTAGAACACTATAGGTGAATGTGAAAGGTTTTCATGAATTCTTACAGTATTGTTAGTTTGAATAGTACAATTCACAAATTTCTTAGCTAAATTCTTAATTGAATCACCAGTCGTAATTTTTTTTGTACAACTTTTAAGATGATTGGCAGTCATAGCGATGATCAAATTCCATCGATTTTGAGGGGAAATCCAATAATTTGTCAAGAACTCGTTGCTTGATGAGTGTTTCGTCAAATTTGAGACCCTATCGTATTCTCCATGTTTTAAAACTCCCAGCTCAGCAACTTTCAAGTCCTGCTCGACTGTTTGAGCACCCAAATTCGGCAGCTTTAGTGGAGGAGGAGCCAAAATGACGATTTTAATGAGCGAAAATGAGAGAAGTTTTTGGATTTTTCTATGTTTGATAAGTTGAAATTAAAACTTAAAATTGTGATATGTAATAAGGGGCTTTCAATCAATTAATTTGACGATTAAACTCTGTTTCTGTATGTATTGGTGTCTTCTAAAGCTCCTGCATTTCAACTCATCGACTTTCAGCTAATCTTCACACAAATCCATGATTGATGATGCTGACCACTGCTTAACACTGAAGGCCCAGAGCTTGTTTGCCGTCTGTCTTGGTCATTGCCTTCAGAATCTGCGAGAGTCGCTTCACCAGGTGGATCCTACAAATAGTTAGGCCTAGTTTACTTACTTTCTATCAGCTTGCTCCTATCAGAGGAGCCTCTTAATATAGGAGAACAACTGCTCATTAGGGTTTAGTCAGGGTGAGTATTCAGCGTTGAAAGGGACAGTGACCTTGAATTTCCTAGCAGTCTCCAGCACTTCTGAATACTTGTGAATGACTACTTTGTCCATGAGCAGCACGATCTTATTCTGGGCGTCCTTGTCTGTGCGCAGTTGGCGCAGGGTGTGATAGAGGAAGTTCTCAAACAGCACCGCATCGAAGGCTCCCTCAATAAATTGGCTGAGAACAGCTTGTCCTTGGTGATGGCAGCCACAAAGATCATTGAAAATTGCCTTCTTTTAGTGGATTCCTTAGTGATTGAGAGATTTCGAGCCAAGACCCCGTAAGACCCGAACCGTTGGTTGACTTGCTGCTTCATGATTGCGATGGAAGTATATATAAACGATGGTAAGGGCTCAACAGCTTGGGTTGCTTGATTACCCCTCTTAATGAAAATAGGGAACTTAGAATCATCTATAAAAGTGTTAATATCCATAGAACTTTCTTACTTTCCTATTGATTCTCTGTAATTTAGTTGCTGCTTTGAGGCCTGCTGGACAGCTGCAAGCGCCTGGGAGTGATGCCTTCCCAGTTTTCATTGCCATTCGCGCTCAATACCTTACTGCTCCTGCGTTGAGTTGATTATAGTCTGAGACTAGCCAGGTTCTGGACCAATGTGGTGAGAACAGAAGCAGATTTGAAAAAGGTTTATGGTTGGCTGCTGTTGGATTTCTTGGAAGAGCTCTATATTCTGATCGCGCTGAAGCGCTTCTGCAATGATGTCTATTAGCCACTGCCCTCTGGGACTTCCATGATAGGTGAAAGCTGAGTATACTTGTATTTATCGCTTCATTTGACAGGGGTGGCAGCGATGCTTTACTCTTTGACATAAAAGATATGCTGTCTCTAAGGGGAAGATTTCCTCCGTAACTACCGAAAGATCAATTTCGAGTTTGGCCTTAAAATATTTTATGGAACTATTCCAGATCCAGCCACTATTCGCGCTGAATTGCTATTTTAGTCATCTTATATAGCTATAGAACCCTTTCCATCTGAATTGACATTTCTCCGGCTGCTGATGACGCTGTATACAAAAGTTAAGTAATAGCAGCAATACTTACCTAGAGGTTCCCAGAATTGCTTGGGGTCTCAGTTTTTCAGCTTTCAGGTCACTTTTGTCTTGAATTGAAACTTGTTTTTTTCAAAAATGGGGTGTTCAGGAGTCTTCATTTTATCAAGCATTTTGACCCCATTGATAATTGATGAGTTCGATTTGATGTTAGAGTAGCCAACCAGCATATCGTAATACTGGATGACATCGTTGGTGACGATAACCTCGGTTTTACCAACTGCAGGGGCCAAAGAGGAGTAAAGTTTATGAATTTAATTTTGCAGGGCAGCTGAATTAAAACTCAATTGCTTTGTAGGCATGTAGTCGCTCCTGAAGTTGGACTCGTCCACTGATATGATCACTGCATCCTCCAAGAATAGATGCGCGAGCAGTCTTGACACCCAAAGGCTCTTCTCGTTGAATGATGGGTCTCTGTTCTTTGAATTGGCGTTCTGGGCTTTGCCAAATCTCAAATGGAAACTTTCCTTGAGTACTATTAATAGCGTAGTAACGCTGGAATTTGTTAGGTTCTTAAATTCTTTGTCCTTACACCGCAATTGTAGCTAGTTATGATGCCGGCGCCAGCCAGTGATCTTGTATATGCCTTTCTGTTTAAGTATAGCAACAATAGCCTTGAGCAACAGCGGATTGCTCCTTGTATTTCTCCTCCCATTCTTGAGCTTTTGTTTTAGATTCAGCACTCTGTGCTGTACTTCATACTTGAACTTCTCGATTGCTTTGTTTACAAATCGTCGATCCACACCTATCTCTAGTGCTATATCCTTGGGTTTCATGCCCTCTACCTTGTTTTGTTAAAGCACTTAAATTTTCTTTAGCGCTAGCTTCGCAACTCGGCGTTTAAGGCAAGGATTCTTGGAGGATCCATTCATTGGTATTTTATTTTAGTACTAACGATTTGTTAAATCGAAAACACCACTCTGCTCTTTCATGAAGTCTTTATTGCAGCCCTGCAAGCAGTACATTAGAGTTTCTCTAGCTTGTATACTGCTATGGCTTTCTAATCATTCGAAGGAACTGTTCGAGGCCATAAAAAAGCTAGTCATCAGTGGCCAAACTTGAAATATCGACTAACAATGATACTGCTCACTCAACATTCTCCAATGGCACTCGTATGATTTGTCCACCCAGGATGCCCATCGTTGATGGCGGCACCTACCCATTGCTAAGTAGAGTACCTGAGGTGTAAGTGACCTTCACTGGTTTAGGAATTGAGGGGAAGTTGGTGCCCAGCACGACCGATGTCAACTTGAGTATAGTCTTCTACAATGACTTCAACGCACTCTGCTTGATTTCCTCTAACTCTTGATTGCAGAGAAATCCAAAGTTCAGAATCGACAACGATGAAAAACTGTGCTGAGAGTGAGAATTGATAGATTATTCATCACTTCTAATATACTACGACAGCAATTCCATGTAAAGGAGGGGTTTTGAAATAAATTAAAATAGAAATATAAATACAAGGATGAAATATTAAAATCTGCAGTGCTTAGTAAATTATGCTGTTGATAGAGGTATGAATAATATGTGATTAATTATTCAACATTCTGAATTTAAATTTCTATATATATAAAGAATTCACCTAAACTCACTCTCATTCGTAATCCACTCCTCTTTATCACCTCTTACAATCAATTTGGCAGTTGCATCTCGAAGCAGTGAGATCCTGTCACTATTCCCATGTTGAGGGCTTTCTTCATTCTTGCCAATCTGAGTTGCAGGTGGGGTGGTAGCTAATTCTAAGGATGAGTCTTGAACTGGTTAATTCTTTTCGATAATTGACTCTTTAGATACTGTATAGTAGCCTTGTGGATTCTTGTGTTCTGGTGAAGGAGGTGCCATATCAAATTCTCATATCTATTTGCTATAGAGAGTAGTTCCTCACCTTAGCTGGTCCTATGTAATAGGCTCTAAGGGACGTGTTTTCATTTAACCACTTTTTGAGACATATGATGCTGGAACGATGTGGACTTGTAAGAGAAACTTATGAAATGGTTGACGAGCCTTTGAAACACAATCGCCATGTACCACCCTTGCTCAAACAAACTCTTGGGATTCTGAATTTACTTTGAGGATGGTTGGAATGGCAGTTGACCTTGCGGAGTCTCTCTCTTATAGGTGCCAGGCCTCCAGCTGATATGTGTTTTTGAATGAATGAAATTAAACTTGGAGCAGCCTAAGAAATCAAAGATATCGATGTCGATTTTCTCATTGGTCCTTAAATTTTCAAGAGCCTCTGCACAGTTTGGATTGGTTTCGTCAAGATAGGCAGCGAATGTATTATTGACGCACCTAACCAGTTGGCTGTTGAGGTAAGACTCAAAGATGGAATGCTTGGTCTCTTGCATCAACCCAATAACTTTGGGGTTCACAAATTCTATTGTAAAATATATTGGAGATATATATCTTACTTAAAACTTAAGGACTGTTCCTTGATTCTAGTATTTAATATATTAAGCCTGGCTTGAGAGTACACCAAAGATTTCAGCTAATATATTTGCTCTGGGTAAAGTGTCACATCAAGTGTAAGGTATTCAAAATACGCCCCTTCAAGAATCTCACCTCTGGCTAGCAGTTGGTGTTGCATGCAAACCTAAATCATTGAATATCGAATGAAATAACTGGCTTAGATGGGGTTGGAAAATCCTGGAAAGATTATAGCGTGCTGAGAATCTTCCAGAGAGGCTTCACCTTAAGTTGCAGCTGCTTGAATTCCCATGCCTTCTCTGGGAAGTTAAAGAAATCGCTTTTATCAACTTCTTAAGTTTTAGGAACTATCTTAATAGTTTAAACACTCTAAACTTTCTTTTCACTTGGCGTTGAGGCACTTAAGGTTTATAAAGATTCTAGATTTTGAGTGCGATCTTAAGCGATTGCTTATTCTAGCTTCTATTCTTCAAGTTCCAGATCTACAGCATGTTAAGAAGCAATGTGCTTCTTTAGGGTTCTCTTGAGTATAACTTTTCCACCATATCTCACGAGTGTGTTGTTATGAATTAACTTGCAGCGTGTGAGATTCAAAACCCCAAAACACAAAACACCTTATTGAGGTTTATAAGTGCTTTGATTAGTAGGGTAAAGTTGGGGCTTTATTTGGGTTAGTAGAGAAATTAGACCAGTTTGCAAAATGAGAAATAGAAATTAGCGATTTTTGGGTTTATTTATGATGAGAAACATTTAGATTTACTGCTTAAGCTTAGGTATGGTGTGAGTATTAATATAGACTAACTCAAACCAGTAATGAATTATGCAGCTATAGCAAAGCTCCTGTGCAAGAGTGCCTCAACAGTTAGGTATCATTGCTTGTTAGCTGTTTAGCATTTTAGTTCTATTACTTGAAAGCATCCAGCAAGAAAATAAAAGTTCTCTCAGACCCATATTGAATACCTCTGTGATTCTAAGATGCTTAAGTACTATCTCACTTTCCACTGGACTAACGAGCTGTAATGTTTCATCGCAAGTTTCCTGACATGCGTATCTCTCCTTAGACTATAGCCAATATTTATAGACGAAATAGTATTACTTTCAAGACTTTCAACAGAGTGAAGAGAGTGATTGATTTTACAGTGCCATCTTATATTAATAATTTAAACTATATATATATATATGATTAAATGCAGAGGGCTATTGACAATAACATCAAGTTCATACACGCTGATGAAGCTGTGTTTACCTTCAACACCTTTATTGATAAGTCTTGGTATAAGAAGTATGATAAAATAGAAGTCTACGATCAGAAAGTAAAGGTTGTAACCCATGCAATTTTAGCAGGTATTAGTGAAGACTCTGGCTTAGAAAGTTATGTTATTCATCCTCGCTCTATTAAGCGAGAGTAGTACATAGAGTTCCTACATAAGCTGAGAGATAAATAGAACGATTTAGAGATCATCAGTTTTGTTGACAACCTCTCAGTTCATAAGACTAAGGAGTCAGAAAGCTTATGAAGAGTTAAACATTACTCCTGTATACAATGTTCCTTACAGCCCTTAATTTAATGGAATTGAATTCTACTGGAGTTAAATCAGGACCCACTACAAGAAATTGCTGCTATATCACCTAATGCATGACTTGCCTATAGATACAGTAGACTTGATTCAAAGCAGCTGCTGTAAGAGAGTGAGTGTAGATAAGACAACAGTTTGTGCGAGAGAAGGAAGAATGAATGTTTATAAATAAGTTTTAGATTTAAATGAATGAATAAGTTCACATATTAAATTAACCCAGAAAGGGATTAGGCTTCTCCTTCTCCTCCTCTTCTAATGGCTTGCTTGGGCCCATATTTCTTCTCTTAGTGCCAGCTCATGCATCTATGTTCATTTCATCTGGCTTTTAAAAATCTTTATAAAGTCTCTTGCTCCCTTCATGAATAGTCTATGACTTTCACTCTCTGTGAACCTTTGCATGTTCTTTCATTAGGAATATACCAATTCCAGGTTTCCCTACAAATTTATGTGTCAAAGCTTACTAGAGAAGTATGGATGCTTCTTAAGCTCCGCAAGCCAGGTCTCGCTTATTAGTATGCCTTGCTTCTTTTATTCAGGAGAAATAGAGTAGCGTTTTTTGTGAGCTTCTTCAATTATCTCTCTGAGATAACTCTCTCTTAAAGTGCCAAGAACACCAAAGAAGAAGCTCCTATCTGGAAGCTTGTTAAAGAGTTGTTTCTTGGTAGGAAGATAAACTACCAACTCTTCATCATCATCGCATCATCGTAGAGATTAGTGACTGAAATCTCTGGGTAGTTTGGTTTCTATCAACTTAATTTCATTGTTTTTTAAGGCTTTCTTCTCATCACAAAGTATAGCTTTTAAAAATGAAATTTTAGTACCTTCCAATGTTGGAAGGAATAATCCCACTATAGTATATGATTAAGAATATGCTGCATACTTACCATGTTGAGTGAGTTATCGATAGAGATCTTTCTTGCTTCAAAATCTTGATATCATTTCTTAAGCTTCAACCCTCTTCATTGTAGTACTTACAGATTCCATCCTTGTTCCTTCTCTTCTTATTGAATTTCAAATTATAATATATAGAGTTCTGGATCCTATTGTTTAAAATCTTAGTATTAAATATGGACATCTTATAGAAGGTCAACCCTGTAAAGATACGTGGAGAAAGTTCGCAG
>ARYC01009198.1:0-20861 GCA_000711775.1 Oxytricha trifallax | reverse complement strand
GCCTAAGCATTTGCACCAGTTGACTTTAATGCCATCTATAAATCTATAAAAGCAGGTAAAGTATAGCTAAAGTCAACACTTACACTACTCTTACCTTAGCAGACACCTTTATATTTATACTAATTTCCCACTTTTGACAATATTAACTATAGGAATACTGGAATGCAAGTATGCAAGCAATTATTAATGTATGTCCCTAATATATATAATTTAAAGTTAAATTAGTATATGATTCCTTACCTCCAGAGCAAGTAGAAGGTCGGAAGGCAAAGTGCTGTATCATAAAAGTAAGAATATGTAATTTAATTCCAATGCCAGGTATATCAATGCTGCGAGCCAATCCTAACAAGCACAGTGTGGAATATGTGGAAAAGTTCTACTAAAGAGAACCCTTAAGAAGCACATTGCTTTTTAACATGTAGTAAATCTTGAGCTTGAAGAAGAGAAGCTAGAACAGGCATTCGCTCAAGATCGTACTCAAAATCAAGAGCTTTTGTAAATCTTGGAGGTATAGGCACCAATAGAAATGAAAGTCTAAAGTGTGATATCAGCTAAAATAGTGCCATAGCTCAAGCGCCTGATAAGAGTGATTTCTTTAACTTCCCAGAGAAGGCATGGGAGTTTAAGCAGCTGCAACTTAAGGTGAAGCCTCACTGGAAAATTCTTAGCACGCTCAAACCATTGTAGAATGTTCCGATTCCAGCAAAGCCAGTAATTATATTCGATATTCAATAATTTAGGTCTGCATGCAACACCAGCTGCTCGCCAGAGGTGAGATTCTTGAAGGTGTGTATTTCGAATTCCTTACACTTGACATATAACTTTATCCAGAGCAAATATATTAGCTAAAATCTTTAGTATACTCTCAAGCCATGCTTAATATATTAAATACTAGAATCAAGGAACAGTCCCTAAGTAAGATATATATCTTTATTCTTATTTACGATAGAATTCGTGAACCCCAAAGTTATTGGGCTGATGCAAGAGACTAAACGTTCTATTTTTGAGTCTTACCTCAACAGCCAAATGGTTAGGTGTGTCAACAATACATTCGCTGCCTATCTTGACGAGTCCAATCCAAACTGTGCAGATGCTCTTGAAAATTTAAGGATCAATGAGAAAATCGACATCGATATCTTTGATTTCTTAGGTTGCTCCAAGTTTAATTTCATTCATTCAAAAACACATATCAGCTGGAGGCCTGGCACCTATAAAGAGAGACCTCGCAAGGGCCAACTACCCTACCAACCATCATCAAAGTAAATTCAGAATGCCAAAAGTTTGTTTGAGCAAGGATGTACATGGCGATGGTGTTTCAAAGGCTTGCTAATCATTTCATGAGTTTCTCTTACAAGTCCACATCGTTCCAGCATCAATGCCTCATCACCTATCTCAAGCAGTGGTTAAATGAAAATAAGTCCCTTAGAGTCTTTCACATCAGGACCAGCAAAGGCGAGGAACTACTATCTATAGCATAGAGATATGAGATTTTGATATGCCACCTCCTTCACCCGAACACTAAAATCCACAAGGGTACTATACAGTATCTAAAGAGTCAAGTATCGAAGAGAACTAGCCAGCGCAAGACTCAACCTTAGAATTTGCTACCACCCCACCTGTAACTCAGATTGGCAAGAATCAAGAAAGCCCTCAACATGGGAACAGTGACAGGATCTCACTGCTTCGAGCATGCAACTGCCTACTTGATTGTAAGGGGTGATAAAGAGGAGTGGATTTACGAATGAGAGTGAGTTTAGGTGAATTCGTTATATTGAAGTTTAAATTCAGCATGTTAAATAATTAATCACATATAATTCATACCTCTATCAACAGCAATCATTACTATACACTGCTGATTTTAATATTGCATACTTGTATTTATATTTCTATTTTAATTTATTTCAAAACCCCAAAACCCCTCCTTACATGGAATAGCTGTCGTAGTATATTAGAAGTGATGAATAGTCTATTAATTCTCACTCTCAACACAGTTTTTCATCGCAGTCGATTCTGAACTTTGGATTTCTCTGCAATCAAGAGTTAGAGGAAATCAAGCAGAGTGCGCTGAAGCCATAGTAGAAGACTATACTCAAGTGGACATCGGTGGTGCTGGGCACCAACTTCCCCTCAATTCCTAAGCCATTGAAGCTCTCTTACACTTCAGGTACTCTCCTTAACAATGGGTAGGTGCCGCCATCAACGATGGGAATTCTGGGTGGACAAATCATACGACTGCCATTGGACAATGTTGAGTGAGCAGTATCATCGTTAGTCGATATTTCAAGTTTGGCAACTGATAACCAGCTATGTTATGGCCTTGAGCAGTACCTTCGAATGATTAGAAAGCCATAACAGTAAACAGGGTAGAGAAACTCTAATGTAATGCATAAGAACCTGCAGATAAAGTAGAACGATGAGCTGTGGTAAGGCCTGCAAGACTTCATGAAAGAGCAGGGTGGGGTTTTCGATTTATCAAATCGTGAGTACTCAAACCATTAACCAATGAATGGATCCTCCAAGAATCCTTACCTGAAACGCCGAGATGCGAAGCTGGCGCTAAAGAAAATCTAAGTGGTTTAACAATACAAGGTGGAGGGCATGAAACCCAAGGATTTAGCACTTGAGATGGGTGTGGATCGACGATTTGTATACAAAGCAATCGAGAAGTTCAAGTATGAGGTGGAGCACAGAGTGCTGAATCCAAAACAAAAGCTCAAGAATGGGAGGAAGAATACGCGGAGCAACCCGCTGTTGCTGAAGGCGATTGCTACTATACTTGAACAGCAAGGCATCTACAAGATCACTGGCTGGCGCCTGCATCATAACTTGCTTGAATTGCAGAGTAAGGACTAAGAATATAAGAACCTAACAGTGCCCAGCGTTGCTACGCTATTAAAGGTACTCAAGGAAAGTTTCCATTTACGATTTGGCAAAGCCCAGAACGCCAATGCGAAGTATAGAGACCCATCCTTCAACGAGAAGAGGCTTTGGGTGTCAAGACTGCTCGCGCAGCTATTCTTGGAAGATGCAGTGATCATATCAGTAGATGAATCCAACTTCAGGAGCGATTACATGCCTACAAAGCAATGGAGTTTCAATTCAGCTGCACTTCACAAGGAAAACCAATAATTTGACTCCTCTCTGGCCCCTGCAGTTGGTAAGACTGAGGTTCTCGTCACCGACGATGTCATCCAGTATGGCGAGATGCTGGTTGGCTACTCTAACATCGAATCGAACACATCTATAATCAATGGGGCCAGAAAGTATGATAAAATGAAGACCCCGAACACCCCATTTTGAAAGACCAAGTTTCAATTCAAGATGAAAGTGACCTGAAAGCTGAAATTCTGAGACCCCAAGCAATTCTGTGAACCCCTAGGTAAGTATTGCTGCTATTGCTTAACTATTTGAATACAGCGTCATCAGCAGCTCGAGGGATGTCAAATCTGATGGTAAGGGTTCTATAGTAGCTTAAGAAGACTAAATTGGCAATACTGCACGAATAGTGGCTGGATCTGGAATTGTTCCATAAAAAATTTTAAGGCCAAACTCGAAATCGATCTTTACAAAGTTACGGAGGAAATCTTCCGCCTAGAGAGAGCATATCTTTGATGTTAAGGAGTAAAGCATCGCTGCCACTCCTGTCAAATGCAGCGACAAATACAAGTATACTCAGCTGTCACCTATCCTAGAAGCCCCAGAGGGCAGTGCTCAATAGACATCCCTGCAGAAGCGCTTCAGCGCGATCAGAATATAGAGCTCCTCCAAGAAATCAAGCAGCTAACCATAAACCCCTCTCAAATCTGCTTCTGTTCTCACTCCATTGGTCCAGAACCTGGCCAGTCTCATACTATAATCAACTCAACGCAAGGGCAGCGAGGTATTGAGCGCGAATGCCAATGAAAATATGGCATGCATCACTCCCCGACGCTTGCAGCTGTCCAGCAGGCCTCAAAGCAGCAGCGAAATCACAGAGAATCGATAGGAAGGTAAGCAAATTCTATGGATTTTGACACTTTTATAGATGATTCTAAGTTTCCTAAGTCCATTAAGGGGAGTAATCAAGCAACCCAAGCTGTAGTCGATGCAATTGAGGACTTACCATCATTCACTTATACTCCCATCGCAGTCTCGAAGCAGCAAGTCAACCAGCGGTTGGGGTCTTACGTGGTCTTGGCTCGAAATCTCTCAATCATCAAGGAATCCACTAAGAGATAGCAATTTTCGATGAGCTTTGTGACAGCTATCACCAAGGACCAGCTGATCTCTAGCCAAATCATTGAGGGGGGCTTCGATGCTGTGCTGTTCGAGAATTTCCTCTATCACACCCTGCGCCAGCTGCGCACAGACAAGGATCTCGCCCAGAAGAAGATCGTGCTGCTCATGGACAATGCAGTCATTCACAAGTATTCAGAGGTGCTGGAGACTGCTAGGAAGTTCAAGGTCACTGTCCTCTTCAATGCAGAGTACTCACCCTGGCTTAACCCCATCGAGCAGTTGTTCTCCTACATCAAGAGGCACCTCCGCTAGGAGCAAGCAGACAGCAAGTAAGTATTTTGGGCCTAATTTTTCATAGGATCCACCTGGTGAAGCGGCTTTCGCAGATTCTGAAGGCAATGACCAAGACAGACGTCAACAAGCTCTGGGCTTTCAGTGTGAAGCAGTGATGCAGCACCATCAAGCATGGATTTGTGTGAAGTTGAGCTGAATGATGATGAGTTGAGGAGCTGGAGCAATAGAACTGACCAATACAACCATAGACAGCACTTGAATCGTCAAATTTATTGATTAAAAGCCCCCTTATTACATATCACACTTTTAAATTTTAATTTTAACTAATCAAACCAAAAATCCAAAAACCTCTCTAATTTTCGCTCATTAAAATCGTCATTTTGTCTCCTCCTCCACTAAAGCTGCCGAATTTGGTGCTCAAACAGTCGAGCAGGACTTGAAAGTTGCTGAGCTGGGGGTTTTAAAACATGGAGAATACGACAGGGTCTCAAATTTCACAAAACACTCATCAAGCAACGAGTTCTTGACCATTTATGGTGATTCCACTCTCGATCGATGAAATTTGGTGATAGATTTTGATAAAAGTTGATGATTTTATCAAACAGAGAGTAAAATTTGCTACTGGTCATTCAACTAGTGAATTTGACAAAAAATTTGAAGATCATGCTTTAAAATGGGCAATCTTAGTTAAATTATCAATGAATCTAATACATTTAGCTATAAGTGTTAAAATACAAACGAAAAGTAAAGTTGGTTAAAATTAATATAATTAAATTCGATTATTAATTAATTTATACAATTTCCTATTTTTATCTATTTTAGCAATATTATATGTTTGCATCACATATGGATATAAAGCATTTCATTTTTTCCTAGGTTTTTATTTATTTATGATTTCAAATATAATAGCTTGAATTATTTGAATTTTTTTAAGAAATTTCCTAATTTTGTAAATTCTTTTGTGTACATTAGTATTGTTTTGTATTTATAAACGTTGTCTATTATTTACTGTTACTTTGCTTAAATTATAATAATCAGACATTTTTAATTATTTAAAAACAAAAATTATGAAACAATTATATTTTATAAATTACATTAAATAATTGATAATAATTCTTTCTGGTATTATTTGAGATCAAAACTATCCCCATAAATCCTCTAATGCAAACTAAACCTTTAAGCTAAATATCTAGCTTGTTTTATGTTAAAATGGATACTTTATCATAAATATCTAAATTTATCTTTCTTTTTTAAATAATTTAGCTCTCATAATAGTTTTTACCATCCATGGGATAAATTTTAAGTTTGATAACTCATATAATTTGTTTAATATTTGTTTAAATTATTCTGTAGATTATACTGGCTTGAATAAAATTGTCATGATTTATTGCTAATAAAATATAATCTTAAGAATACTGATGAAATAAATTAAACAGCTTCTTTCGAACTCATAAAAATTAAATTGTATTAGTCAATAGTTATTGTTAAAATATGACTTTCAAATTACTTCTTAAGCATATAAGGTAGAAAACTGAAATTATAGATTAAGAAGAATATCTTTTTACAATTGCAAATCTCTCTCTAAATATAATTCAATACCATCATAAATTAACTTAATTTAACCAAAAGCTTATTCAAAGGCTTGCTTTTTTATGTTTTACAATTAAACTTTCTTACAGAATTCTTTATTATAATATCTAGTATTAAAAATAGTCAATTTAAATTTACTACAGTTAATATTGAAAGCATCCATGACTTCTCAATCTTATAAACAATCCAAATAGAGAAATATACAAAGCTACCGTTTTTTTAAGAATTAAGACTAAATGTTTTATAAATAATGAATTCTGACAAATTTTCTTAATTATAAAAAATCTAGGTTTCTTTTAAGTTTTATAAACTTTTTTCATGTCAAAATACCATTAAATTTATATTAACATGGCAATATGATATATTCGCCTAAGATTCATTGAAAAATTTATGAATCTATTAAATATATTTATATATAAAAAATATTAATATAATTCTTGTTGATTATTGTGAGGATACGAAACTCATTGATGATAATCAGAGCAATAAGATGTGATTTTATATGAAAAGCTGCAGATATCATATTACGCTTCAAAGTTACATTTAATTTTATATGCATATAACGTACATAACGAGGGATATTCCTTATATTAATGTAATAGTGATAAAGTTTTAACTTAAAAATTGTAATATTATAGTCATTTCAACTAATATAGAGATTTATTGATTTTAATTTATCAAGAGGCTACATAGTTCCTTATTTAATGTAAAATAAAAACTAGCAAGCTACACTAAACCAATACTATACACTGTGCGATACAGAAGAAAATAGTGAGTAACTTTTTTTAAATTGTTTTTTCCTCATCAAATTACAATCTAGTTTCTTTTTTTCAAATAGACCGTAAAAAATAAATAAAGTAATTAAAGCATGGAATCTTGCTAATGAACTAGTGAATAGAAATGAAATTAAGTTTGTATGACCTAGAGATAAACAAATAATGAAAAAAGACTCAATAATTATATCAGGATAGCCAAAACTGAATAATTAAGTCCTCAAACTAGCAGTAAGCTCATAAATGTGCAATCATGGAAACTATAAGAATTTTGGTCTTTAACTGGAGCTTTTTTAGAGACTATCACTGAAATTTATTAATGCCTAGCTAATTGATATGCTTAAATGTTTCATTTTAGCTTTAAAACATTTATTAAGTGTTCCGACCGAGACCCGTACCCCTCTTCTAAAAAATACCCCCTTCACACCCGTACCCCCCATACCCACCCCATAAAATCCCCCATTTCATATGAATTTTTTTATCCGCGCAGTCTTAATCGATTTCCTTCATGACATCTCGTCATCATATATAGATAATTTTTTATATGAAATATCATAAATTTTTGAAATTTTTTTTTCTTTGCTTAATAACCCATAATAGCATATTAATTTCATTTTTTTTTTAATTTTTCAACTCTCGCCATTATTTTTTGAGTACATACTCTCATAGGAAATTATTTATTTTATGAGTAACACATTAATAATCATAATTATATATTAAAATGATAATTATTTATATAGTACTACATATAATTCTTAACAACTTTGGGGTATGGACTCCTACGGTGGGCCGCTAAATGTTTTTTCTATATTTTTTTAAATGTTCTAAAAATCATTAAAACATCAAAGTAACATGTCAAAAGTCATTCAAAAGCTCCCTTACGACTTTTAAAGCAGTCTATAACAACAAAAATTATAATATCAATAAAATTATAAAATACATAGAATTTTAAATTAATATTACTACTTTTATTTAGTATGCTATGATTATTAAATTTATTTTTTTCACAAATCTATATTCTAATATCATGATTAGTTGTTATAATTGCCTCAAAACAAATCATTTAGCTTCCTGATCTATAAGATTGCATATAATATTAATGTTTTGAGGCAATTATAACAACTAATCATGATATTAGAATATAGATTTGTGAAAAAAATAAATATAATAATCATAACATACTAAATAAAAGTAGTAATATGAATTAAAAATTCTATGTATTTTATAATTTTATTGATATTATAATTTTTGTTGTTATAGACTGCTTTAAAAGTCGTAAGGGAGCTTTTGAATGACTTTTGACATGTTACTTTGATGTTTTAATGATTTTTAGAACATTTAAAAAAATATAAAAAAACATTTAGCGGCCCACCGTAGGAGTCCATACCCCAAAGTTGTTAAGAATTATATGTAGTACTATATAAATAGTTATCATTTTAATATATAATTATGATTATTAATGTGTTACTCATAAAATAAATAATTTCCTATGAGAGTATGTACTCAGAAAATAATGGCGAGCGTTGAAAAATTTAAAAAAAAATGAAATTAATATGCTATTATGGGTTATTAAGCAAAGAATAAAAAATTTCAAAAATTTATGATATTTCATATAAAAAATTATCTATATATGATGACGAGATGTCATGAAGGAAATCGATTCAGACTGCGCGGATAAAAAAATTCATATGAAATGGGGGGTTTTATGGGGTGGGTATGGGGGGTACGGGTGTGAAGGGGGTATTTTTTAGAAGAGGGGTACGGGGTGGGACGGGTCTCGGTCGGAACAATTAAGAAATAATAAAGAGACTATAGAAATCAGCTTTAAATATCATTTTTATATGTACATTGTGGCTTTAATCTGTTGCAGTCACAGTTCACTCTCATTAAATAATCAATGAAGTATAATTATTAATCATTATTCATCAATCTTATAAATTAACGTATTCTCGTTAGCTAAAGTTAATAATTTTTTTATGATTAATAGATTTCTATTATCTTCGAATAGATTTAGTATATTATTTTTCTTTTTAAATTCATTAGGTAAACTTGCAAGAGCTAGACTTCGAGTTCCTACTTAATACAAAATTTATTTTAAAAATATATTTTGGGAGTCATCTTAAACCTAATCAAATCTAAGCCATTCAATTAGTAATTAAGTTAAATGTAAGGTAATGCTTAAAATAGAGATTTAAGAATTATAAATGAAATACTAGATGAATAGTACTCTACTTAAAATAGTGCTTCGAATAAAATTGCTACCATATTTACTATAATAAATAGAAAGATTGGTGTGCTAAAGAAGGACGTAATATGTTTTATAATTATAGAGAATTTAACATATCATGAAGCAACAATAATTATAAAGTCTAATAGAAATCTTAGAGGGTACAATTCATCTGAAGTCAATTTTATTCTGGTGATATTTACTTGATATATAAAATTTAATAGTTAACAATCACTATTTATAGCTTTTAATTGTTATAAATTGAGCTTAAATTTAAAATTTATTCCTCATTTAATTTAAATTTGTAATTGATTTTCAAAATCAAGTGCTTATAGTGATAAATAATTAATGATAAGTATATTTATATAATCTGTTATAATAATAACTGTTCTAACCGAGATACCCCTCCCCACCCTTAAACGAGATACCCCTCCCCATACCCTCCTCCCCACCCCCAACCTATTTTATAATAAAATAATATAATAATTTATAAAATCTTTTATAAATGAGAATTTTATAAATTAATCATCATTATTAATTTAAATATAATTAAAATTATTAAGCTTTAATTGTAAATAAAAATAATTATTCAATCAATAAAATTATTAAATTCTCATTTATAAAAGATTTTATAAATTATTATAATTATTTAATCAATAATTTTTAAAATTCTCATATATAATAGATTTTATAAATTATTAAATTATTTTTTTATAATAAAATAGGTTGGGGTGGGGAGGGGGGTATTGGGAGGGGTATCTCGGTTAGAACAAATAACAATTCCGAAATAAAATGATAAAAGCTACTAATATAAATGAAAAAACTCATAATTAGAATGGATAAATAATAATTATTATATTCAACTACTATATTTTTACTGATATACAATTATTTTTCAAAAAGTTAATAATTATTATTTAAAATATGCTGAAAAGAAAAGAAAATAAAAATTATAACAAACTTTAACTAATTGCAAATATTGGCAGGATTATTGAATCTGCAAATGTTATACCGTCAAAACATTTCCAAAGAGATAGAAAATCTGTTAAATGTTAGTGTTTCAGAGATTATTTCTTTCTTTTTTACATTCAAAGTAGTCTCTATAAAATTATTATAGTATTAAATTTACATATTAATTGCATGTTCAAATGTTTCACACCATATCATAGGTCTAATGATAAATCAATATTAGAACAAAAGTAATAACAGCAAAGATATAACTTATATAGTGAACTAATTAGGTTATGGAAGTCATTTTGAAGTATTTAAGTCTGCACAGAAATTAAGTGATAAAATTTGTGAATAATAAACTAATTAATAATGCCAAGATAACTGTATAGCTAAGAAGTTTGATAAGGAAATATATAAATAAACATAAAAATATATAATGATAATGAATTATAATAATATAATACATAAGAATATGACATTGAAGATGATGAAGAGGACGAGGATATGGAAGTTGGTTAAGAGGCAGACCTGAAGGAAGATGATAAGTAAGATAATGATGAAATAAGCATGAATAATAAATATACAGAATCCTGTGCACTAGAAAATAGCAAATAAAGCTAATATATTAGCTAAGGAAATCTAAAATATAAAATGCAATTTCTAATGATAAATTTAATAGTTCACATTTAACTAAATTATTTAGATGTATTGCTATTAATATAATTTACAAATGAAAAAAATATCAATTTGACAAATATTTCACTCATCTTTTAGAGTAAGATTAATAGGTTCAAGATATATGAGTTGACACCCATTTTATAACTAGAATATTTAATTACACTAGATTGAATTTAAATTAAAAAATATATAAAGTTGATTAGCAATTTGTACATAAATTTGTTTAATAAACAAATATAGCACAGTAAATTGTTATATATAAACTATAATCTACCTCAGTATTTCATTTTCCTTGGCTTATGTAATCAAGCCAAGTATCTTAACTTCTTTTACAAGGCACCTGGAGTTAAGATCAAATGTATCAATATCTTTGAATATTTTTAGGATTTCACGAATACTAATACAAGAGTTCTCGAAACATACAATAAATAGTGAGAAATACAGGAAACAATAATTTAAAAAAAACTGGATCATTTTAAATTTTTTATGGATAAACTCACTAAATTTATACATGCTCAGTTTTGTTTCAAAGATTCTTTTTAACTTTGATGTGTAAGGATTAAATTTACTTACTGCTATATAGGTTACTGTATTAAACAAATGGAAAACACTCAAATATTTAATGTATTTATATATTTTTAAGGGAAAAGTCTTGCTGAATATATTTATAGAGTGTAATTTAAATTGAACTTAGAATATGCTTTCTTTTAATTTCCTCAGCAAATCCTCTTAGATTATTCTTACTCTTTTTTAATTTTGTCCTAGCTTTGACCATTGCACATCATTACTTAAACAGGTATGTCCATAGATCTTCAAATGATGTTAGAATTGTCTATTTTGTTAAAATTATAATTTTCTTAAAAAATTTTAAGTAAAACTTTTATATAAAAATAAATTAGAATACAATTTGAACTAGAAACACAGGAATCACCAATTTAATTCTGAATATTTAAATACTATTTATAATTCAAAAATGATGAATATATCTGAGGATAAAGGAAAAATTTCCTCTATTTTAAATTCCTATCACTTTATAAGTTCAATAACGATTCAAAACCTCAAAACCCTTTAATGATGTTTATAAGTGCTTTGATTTGTAGGGAATTTGTTAGGTATTGGGGTTATTAATTAAATGCGAGACCAAAATAGCAAGTTTTTGGGGTCTATTTATGATGAAGAGTATATAGATTTAGTGTTTAAACTGCAATATGGATGTGATATATACAGTGAATAAGTCAAACCAGTACTGAACTATAAGTCTATTGCACTGCTCTTAAAGCGAAGTCCATCAACTGTTCGATCCCACTGTCTTATAGCAGTATAACTAAAGCAATAATAGCTGAATTCTATGCCTAAGAGGAAGTCAAAGTTTCTATAGAAGCATATTGACTATCTAATTAATGAAAAAACTTTGAAGTATTGGGCTCACTTCTCTCTCGACCAACGAGCTATTATATTTCACCGCCAGTTCCCTGATTTGAAGATCTATGGATAATCTTTTGCAAACATTTATAAACGAAATGGCATCTCTTACAAAGGTTTAAATCTTAAAAGAGAGTAATTGATTTCACTCTGCCATTATACAACAATAATTTGAATTATATTTATAATTAAATGCAGAGAGCCTAATAGAATTATGTTAAGTTTATTCATGCTGACGAGGATGTGTTTACCTTCAACACTTTCATCTAGAAATCTTGGTATAAGAGGCATAGTAATATGGAGGTATATGACTAAAAAGTCAAGGCTTAAACAATGGCAATTCTTGGAGGTATTAGCTAGGATGTTGGTTTAGAAACCTATTTTATTCATCCTCGCTCAATTAAGACAGAGCAATATATTAAATTCTTAGAACAGCAGAGAGAGAGAAGTACCCTGAATAAGAGATTATACTATTTTTTGATAATCTTTCTGTTCTTAAAACTAAAGAATCAAGGAAAAGTTATGAACAACTTAGAATAACGGCAGTGTCCAAAGTTCCTTACATTCCATAGTTTAATATAATTGAGTTCTACTGGGATATATTAAAAGATTATTATAAGAAACTGCTGCTATACCACCTTATGCATGACCTATTTGACGATACAGTAGACTTTATTAAAAGCTCAGCGAAGAGAGTAGATAATTAATTCGCTTAAAAGTGTGCTAAAGAAGGGAGAGTGAATGCATATAAAAATGTAATGTAGTTAAGTTAATGAATATATAAATCACATTTAAAATTATTTCCTAGGAGCTGCCTTCTATTTCTTTTCTTCCTCCTGTTACTTCCTTACTCCTAGTTTTCTTCTCTTACTCCCAGCTCAAGCATCTATATCATTGATTCTGGAGGCTAAATATTTGAATAAAGTCTCTTGCTGACTTCATACTTTGTCTGTGATTTTCGCTCTCTGCTGAAGTTTGCTCTATTCCTTCATCAAGAAGATGCCTGTACCAGATTTTTCTAAAGAGTTAAACTACAAATCTTACTTGAAATGAAATATATGGGTGCTTCTGTAGCTCTAATAGCCACCTCTCACTTATCTTGATCTCTTGCTTGTCCTTATCTTCTGTTGAGATACTGTTTCTTATGAGATTCTTGAATAATTTCTTTCAAATAATCACCTTTAATTGTTGCAATGATGCGAAAGAAATAGTTTTTTTCAGTTAATTTTTTAGACAACTGCTTCTTAGTAGGCAGGTACTGCGAAATCTCTGGGTCGTTCATAGCATCATCATATAAGTAAGTCACTGAAATCTCTGGATAGTTTGGAATCTTTGCTAACTTTACATCATAAGTTTTCAATGCTTTCTTCTCTTCGCAGAGTATCGCTCTTAGAAATGAATTTTTTTACCATCCGTCGTTGGCAAGAACAAACCAACTACATAATAAAGATTAGATACTATGAGTTCATTACCTTGCTGCACCAGGTAGTGATTAAAATCCTCCTTGCTTCTAAATCCTTGAAAAAATTATTGTGCTTGTACTCTTTTCATTGCATCATTCATTAATTCCATCTTTTTTACAGATCTAAGAAATGATATTCAAAATTAAGTTTATTGATTTCAATTATATATCTCTATAAGACTTACTATTAAATATGGCCATCCTATAGGAGGTCAACCTCTAAGAATGATATGGAGAAAGTTTTGAGAACAGGTTTCAAACTTGAGAGATTGATATCAATTTCTACTGTTATAGTTACATAATTTAAATTTAAATTGGTACGTACTTAATATGGTGCACCTCCTAAATCTGTATGTGCTGTAATCAACTTATTATGTATGCATGGTTACTTCCTCCCTCATATTTAGAGCTGGATTGTCTCTTAACACTTTTATTTCTTCTCTAATACTCTAAGAACTTCCCTTTAAACTTGTTGGCTTGCAAAGCTCTCATATAAGCTCTCAGTGATAGAGGCAGTTTTATAATTTTAAATTCAAATTTAAATATGAGCGCTAACATTTTAAGAAAAACAACAGCACTTCCACCAAACTAAATGAGACTTACCTTTGGTAGCAATAAAAAGTTTGAAAGTTGTAAAATTAACTCTCATAAAGAACTACCAGAGCTATCACTTGAGGTCTCTGCTATTAAAATTGAAATTAATAATAGAAAATAAATGGTAAACAAGTGTGTGGGAGACAGAGAGGAGGAGAAAGGTAATAATGAAATTCCTATACAAACTTATGAAGAATTTGAAGTCTATTTTTTTTAGTTATGTGAGAGAGATTTTGCTCATAACAAGTGGTACAAACATATGAAGGAGCATAGAGAAGCCCAGCCCACTGTATTCTTAAAGCTTGATAAGATAGATAGAAAGAAAGTATGACTGCTTTGAGTGTCATAAGCAATACTCTCATACAAGAGACTTGAAGAAGCATCAATTAAAAGCTCACAAGAAAGATATAGAAGTTGAGAATCATGAAGTTGAGCTGAAGCTTCTAAACAAAAGAAAAGAGACGGAATATTCTAAGGTCGTAGTGCCTGAATAAGCTAGAGAGTTAGAGTACAGTAGGAAGCCACGTAACCAACTGATCTCTGAAATAATAAAAAATATGATCAAGAATCAATACAAGAAAATACCGGTTCTTACTTAAATTGACTTAGATACTTCTCTTAAAAGCTACCCTATATTAGAAGACTCCTTTGATAAGAAAGTTATCAATGATCATCAGTACGCATACAAGGTTTATCTCTTCAACTATCTATTAAGTGATGATAAATATTAAATGTAGTTTACATATGAGTATCAAGTACTCACTCAAGCAAAGTTTAAAGAGTGTAGTTACTTAGTCAAGCTGGATGCTGTTCTCCTTGCCAAGGACCATGTTGCTTCAAACTCCCACTCTATGAAATTACCCTTTGATATTTCATTACAGATCAAAGGAATCATAATTAACTTGGATAAATAGCAACTCAGACAGTATAAGGTATTAAAGAGCTTCACAAGTTAGTGTTTAATCACAGAGATTTGAAGCCAGAAAATATAATGATAAACTTTTCACCAGTAAGAGTAGCAATAATCGATTTCAACATAGCCTAATGAGTGGAAGCATCAAGGCTTGGAACCGTAAGGTGAACTCCAGGCTATTATCCAGAAAGAGAAGACTGGAGAGATGGAGACTGATAATGGGATGTATAGGCTTTAGCAACAATAATAATAGAGTACGATGTGCCTCGCAACTATTGCTACTCAACAAGGTGCGAGAAGGATGCTAAACAAAGAATAAAGCAATTTATAGGCAAAACCAGAGTCTCTAAATCAATAAAACATATGGCAGAATACATAATAATAAAACCAAACTCAAGATCAGACATATCAATAGAGCAGATAGAGTTGTGGTTAGGCAGGATAAACTTCAGACCTGTTCCACATGATCCAAAAGTGCATTTTGAGTGATTAAATTAAATAAATTTACAATTAATTTCAAATAAAAACCTATTAATAACCCCAACCCCAAGCAAATTCTCTACAAATCAAAGCACTTATAAAGCTCATTAAGGGGTTTTGGGGTTTTGATTATCAAAAATATTTTATTTATCTTTTTCTTTCACATAAATTATATTTCCTCTATTGAAATCTTCGTTTCCAATGGGGTGATCACTTTTACAAAAGCTCATAATATTGAAATATAATATATGTAGTTTAAATGTTTTGAATTGTTAAAAATAATATTAAACATTTATTAAGCTGTCATATTTCCTTCAGATGATTATATATTGCAGTGTAATGTAAAATTTTAAGCATTTAAAATTTCAATTTAATAATTTAAGCAATATAAATTTCAATGAGAAAGCAAGAACTATGATGTTTGCTATTATAAATAATAGATAATAGTCATTTATCCCTGAATCATTTCATTCTTCTTTATTTTCCTAGTAAACTTCATCGTCAATCTGGAATTTCATTGTTTTAATAATATTAAGGAACTTCAACTTCATCTGATGAACTTATCTGGTCCTATGCCTACCTTATTTATGACTATTTTTCAAAAAACCTCTCATCATAAGTTTCATTATGTGTGTTTATGTTTGTGTCTGTCTATTTTATTAATTAATTATTAAAAAAATTTGGTATTTTACTTAAAGTATGAGACAAACTTTTGCCAACCTACATTCATTTAATAAATGTATTCTGAGATTTAACACACCTAAAAGTACAAAGAAGTCATGATTTATATCACTCCAGTAACTATTTGGATATTTTTTGTGAGCTTCACTTGTGTAATATATTCAATTCTTTTTCTTTATAATAATCTCATTAGTCTCCTTAAGTTTATAAGTTTAAAAGCTCACACTTAATCAGTCTTAATTAGCAATAGCAACTTGAATACTTTTATCATCAATTAATAACCATTTCACACCTACTTAAGAAAGTCATTTTATTCTAGTTGGGTTCATTTAATTTCACTCATACTTGTACCTTGCTTATTAAACAAGCTACTTCTAGTCTCGTTTAAATTTTTCTCCTGAGATAATGAACCAGAAGGAATTCTTCAGATTGCATAAAGAAATACAATTTTTTTATTCAATCTAAGGAAATTTATTATATAGTTGAGTCATAATACGTAAAAAATTTGAATAATATTAGGGATTTTAGTTGCTTAGAATTAAGTTGAGAATCTTTGTGCTTCAATAACCATTGCCCTTACATTTTTTAAATTGAGTGAATTCTTTTTCAGATCTTTAAACTTTTAAAAAATAAAATTAATCAAATAATTTAATGAGGTTTCTATTTTACTGTTGAGAGATTTGAAAGAGATGTGATTAAATCTTACAAAGTATTTCTTTCAAAGAAGGTTACAATGTATCTAGTAAATTTTCTATTTAGTAACATGATATTCTTTCATCAATGACTTCAATATTTTCGATTAAAAATTTATAATCAGAATATATTATTTTCATCAATTAGATCTGAGAATATATAAAAAATTAAATCATACAAGCTAACCAAATCTGAATAAAAATTAATTTAAAAAATAAAGGTTAATTAATTTATATCTTTAAAATTATTTTTATATTATTTAAATAAATAAGCATTGCTACTTTTCAATCTTTATGGCATTTTTTTATATTTGCTTGTAATTACCTTGGTATAGTCTGACTCAGTCTCGAATTCTCTTATGAATTTCATCAAGATCTCAGCAGATCTAAAAACTTAAAATTTCAAACATATCATAACACTTATGAAGAACAATATAAATTTCATATTTAATTGCCTTTAAGTTTGCTTAGGCTTAATAGGTTAAGAAAGTAATCCAAAATTTTGGATATTTCTTTAATAGTAAGTCATTGAATGAATTAAATCGATGGGGATTTATTTCTTCTTCTGATTGATAGAGTTTTTTGGACGCCAATCACTAAACTTGTAACCGGGCCGGTATCTGAAATGACTAAATATTATTATAAATTGTTGTAATAAATTAAAGGGTTTACTTGCAGAGACAATCTTAAGGATACATTCTTTTTTTTGTAAGAAGTAGTTAATTTGACTTTCTGAATCATTTTGAATTAAAGCACGAACTTATTAGTATATTTTCTCATTTAATTAAAAGTCTTCCTTAGTAACAGCTCCTAACTATATTAAACTATTATTATGTCATAGATTCAAATATACCTTTATGCCTGAATAGTTATAAGTAAGATTGGAAAAATCTTTGGTCTTTTTCTACAACTTTGATTTATATCTTTCAATCCAACTAAGTCAATGTTTTGACTATTTTTTATGTAGTATTTAAGGTGATTGAAATGAGTTAAATTAATGTTAAAATACCCTTTATTTAGGGAAAATTTGGAGAAAAGTTTTCTCTTATTCCACTCCATTATTTCCAGAATTATCTATTAAGTATTATATTTCAATATTTGATTGTATTTCTTTTTTAAGTACATGTAACTAAAGTAATGATTGAGTTGATTGGTGAGTTTTTGAATTAATAAGATTAATAATATATATATATATCTAAGATACTAATAAAATTCTGAAGTAAATTTAAGTTTTTTTTTTAGATAAAGAAGAACTAGTTACATAAAAAGGACTAGATTTTTAAGACATTTATAAAGGAAGCTCATCTAATAATTACAAGTGAGTTAATTTTAATTATTATTATAAAATTAGTTAAAATAAATCAATTATTCTTGATTAAGCGGTTATATTAATCTAATCACCATAAAGTTAAGTAAAATGTCATTTAACAATACCAGTTTTATCAGATTAAATTATTTTTATTATAAAATCCCCCTATATTTTAAGCAGATATGAAGTTCAAATTAAGTAACTAACTGACTCTTGGAAATCATGATTAAAGGTCTATGCTAATCAAAAAAAGTGTAGTATACTATATCCTAAGAAATTTTATAGTATTGAAATATTTAATAAAATTATTTTAATAAATATCTAGCCCTTATAGAAAGCACTATTAAAAAATTACAAATATATATATTTGTAATTTTCAAAAATTTATCTGATATAAAAATATCCATGAATATAGAATGTATAATTTGGAAATTTAAGGATAAATTATTTGTTGATATTTTTTATTTTATTATAAATTAAAATTCTAACAAGGTAAGTTGCTTTAATTTTAAATCATTTAAAGGAAGTTTTCTAATTTATTTTATAAGTCTAAAAATTAGAGATTAATAAAGTTTCTTAATAACAATAGAAAAATAATGCTATTTTTAAGATGAGGATGTAAGTTAAAACCTATTAAAAGTATGAAATCAATGGATAAAAGGAGGTTGTTATTTTAATTTCAAATTCAAATAAATTTCTATATTTTAATTATTATAAAATATTTGGTAGCTTTTAAAAAATTAAACTAAGTACATTATATATATATATATAGGGGGCCTTCAGAAATTAAAAAGCTACCAAATTTAATGAGTTGATTTGATTAAATTTTATTCCTAATATCCTCTACTAATTATTATAATAAAACCCAATCCCATCTGTACTGATTCTGAGCCCTGATAACAGAGTGTCGAATGACATAATACCTTTCCTCTCATCTTAAACGCCAGAGCTGGACATGCAGTAGCTCTCTCCCAAGATGCAGGCGTACTTCGCGCCCACTCACACCCTCGACGCCGCCATCTTCGAGGCCAGGCTGCGCTGCCTCCTGGACAACATGACCGTTGGAGAGAGATCAAAGAAGGAGATTCACGATGTGGTGGCTACCATCTTCGGCGACAATGTCACCACCCACCACAGGGAGATCGTCGAGCAAAGCATTGAGATGCGGGCGGCCGTTAGAAAGCTCACATTTCCAACAGAAGGCACCTACATGTGCGAAGGGGGCAACGATGAAACGATGGATCAGACTTTGCGATCGCGAACGACACTACCAAATAGGGCAGACACGCCCGAGGTCAGAGGTGGGGGCCCTATGGAAACCTAAAGGTAGAAGATGACAACTGCAACCACTAAAACCATCTCAGATGTGAGCCCCATTCATACTATGAGAGATCAGTTGGAGACGACGCCCTCAGCTAAGCCTGGTGGAGGATGTGGAGATCCCCTACCTGGGCACCCATTACTGGGTCGTTAATCTAGGCGGCCTAACGGACACTCTTTTCCTCGACCACTTGAGATTCTCAGACCAAACGTAGGAGATGTTTCTTTGACTTCATATGTTGCTATGACTTACAGCAAGATTAGTGCCGTCCTCTATGAAGACACCACCACCTTCCCTCAAGCCGATGTTGAAGCACTTATTGACGAGAGCATCATTTTGTGTTCAGCTATGGTTTAACTGAATCATTCGTTTATCCAACTAACAACTTCATCAATAGCATTTGAAGATTGAAGTCAATATCCTTGCTGCATTCGTCATGAACATCTGGGCTAACACTGGCCACAACACTGTAGCTACATCTGATCCTACCACATTAGCAGATATTGAAACTCAGGATTCCTCATAAAGACAACAAGTAAGATTCATTGAGTAATTGATATACTTTAATAATAGATGAGAATCCACCAAGGCGAATACACTGCTGTCCAGAGGAATTCCTTCTAGCTTAGAGGAGGATCCGCCAGCGCTACAAAGTAAGGCTCACTTATCGTAACCCCTACAGGAAGCAACTGCGCGAGTACATCGCACACCTGACCCTCCTAATCTCGCAGATGGACAGGCACTGGCTCCAGCACGAGTTCCAGAGAACCCTGGTCGCCGCCCTGGACCACTTGAGCTTGAGGAATGTCTGATTAAAACTTTCCAAGCTGATATGGTATTCAAGATTTCCATAATTCAGCCCAACATTCCTACCCCAATAATGATCTTGAATTATCTCGGCCCCTGGGATAGATGTCTGAGTCGGACATTCCATTTCCGTAAAATGAAATATGGAGAATCGCGTGGTGCCCCAGCCAGCCCCTCAAGAGAGAAATCCTTTTTTGTCATCGTTTGCAATACTGATTCGCAAAAAATCATATGTTGAAAATTTGAGGTAAGTATTTTTGATCAGACCTATTATATTAACACCGCTTAATTACACTAAATTAACGACTCTTTATTATATATTAATTTAAACATTTGAATTTGATTAGACTAAACATGGCACCAAACCCTACAGAGATAAAAAAATTCTCAGGATGACAAGACCACCAGCTCCCAGGAAGAGGCCAAGATCATGCAGTCCCTCCTCCAAG
>ARYC01009197.1:0-12933 GCA_000711775.1 Oxytricha trifallax | reverse complement strand
CGCCACTCAAATCTATATTCCTGGTAATCTTTAACAAGATGTTGATTTCATGCAATATCCCTACCTAAACACCGATGATGCTTATCTCATGAAATTGAACGATGTTGCCATTCCAATTTAGTTCAATACTTTCAGTCTTTCAAGAAATTCAACAGAGGCAATTACTGCTCTTACCAAGATCTCAGATTACATCTATTGTTTCATGATCACTGGCGACAACTATATTGCGTTCCTTAAAGCCGACGCCACTAACTGTATTCTCATAAAAAAAGAAAATCAATCAACTTGTACAATTTTTAGTCAGGTGCTTTCTATATCAACTCATTGAGAAATATGATTGCTACACCAAGCGCAATTAGTATCACTGGCTTTATGGCTATACTCCCCTACTTCACTGAGAGATCTGGTTGAGTGCATTTGCACTTGCTTAATTAGCAATTCCAGCCCCATTACTGCTTCTGATGTTTTTAATAATAATAGGCTAATATATTACATATTACTTTTTTTAACTTTATCACATGACCATAAAAAAACTAAGGTCAAATAAGTCAAATGGACAAATGAGTCAAATGTTTATTTTAATAATTAAATTATTTTTAAGTTTATTATAATAATAAATTTGTAATCAATTAATCTTAAATCCTGTTGGTTGACAAAAAATCCAGGTCTAGTCAGGTAAAATGACAAATATGAATGAAAACCAAAACTTAACATCAGACATGATGATTAACGAGTTAAATCAAATCAAATTATTTAACAATTCACTGTTTAATACTAAAATTAACCATCAATTTTAGTCGTGACGTAGACGTATCTGAAGTGAGTTACGCTGACAATCAATGACGTCGCAATCCCTAAACTAGAAAAACTTCAAAGAACCTCTCCCTCCATTCACTACAGTTGGTTCCAGTTGAACTTTTTCTTGCCAACTACCTTTGCTCGAGACTCTATTCCTTGTGATTCCTCATAAAATCAGGAAGCAAAAATTCTACATAGAATTAAGCCAAAGTCTATCTAGAATATTGGGGTGCCAAAAAGTCAATCTTGAACCAGTTTTTGTGGAAGAAAATAAGTTGACAAGCATATATAGAACATTGTTCTAAACTCAGATAGAGTTAGCCTAATTCCATATGGATTTTCACAATCTACGTTTAAGCAGCTGAAGAAACTCAAGGTGAAGAGAACTCTAAACCACTTGAAGCAAAAATTTTAACTGGCCTGGAAATCAGTGATATCCAACTTCTCCCTGTACCGATATGCATACGAGACAAGAGCCTAGCTATTAACTAGGAGTATCCCCCACAGAGCTCGTAGAGATATGCTTCCTGTAAACAATTAAAGGGGAGTCTGGAAAAAACTCTTACCAAATTCCACCGCTGCTGAGATAGTAGTCTCTGTCCTTTCGCTGTGGTAGCCTCATTAATCCGACCTGGTGTGGTAGGAAAATCATTATCGTTGGCTTCTATGGTTCTCATCTTCTCACTTTTGAAAGTCAGGCACCACCTCACTCCTGCTCCCTATTACCTAGGAAGCTGAACTCATGCCAGGTAGATCATCTAATGCGGGGAAATCCTTAGCGTGCAGTCAACTCGAGGAGTTTAGGAACTGACAGATTGAACCCAGCAACCCCCTGCCTACCCTCAGCAGGCCTTAGTGTAGTATAAAGCTCTATTAGAAAGTCTCCAGCCTCGGGCCCCTTTGGGTCACCCTATCCTTATAACTTTCTAATTTAATAATAACATCAGACATTAACGGTGCTACATCAGAAACATAGCGGTAAGTGTCCACTTTCAAATTTGATCTACAATGATTTCTAGCTAGTGGCAGTTTTATATATTTAAATATTAAATTTGATCTATTCTCTAATTTTCCCAATTCAATCACTAGCAATAATACTTATTTATTTAGCTACAATTTATGTAAGAATATATTTTAATATTATTAATTTAGATAAAGTATAAGAGTCTATTAGTATTTTATAAAAACTGTTGAAGTATTAATAATCTCGTATTAATCATTTAGCAGTTATTTTTTTCAATATCTTTTACAGAAATTACTTTCTAAATCAGTCATTAGAAAAGAGATGTTGAGTTCAATTAATAATATGAATTACACACTGATCCATAAACATAAATTTTGTATTTTTAAGCTTTAATTAACCGGTAAAATTGATAAAATATTGAAAATGACCTGCAAGGCAAGAGTGCTAACCAAGATTTTGATATAAATATTCAAACTTTGAACATTAAATTTGCGGTTTCTCACATGATTGCTACAATTGTCTTGCATTAAAAAATAAAAATTAACTTTAAATGTGATTGTTATTATTATTACTGATATGACATAAACTAATATTTACATACATAAGTGATCATCAGTTACAGTAGATAAAAAACAAAAATATATTCATACGTATCATAAGTAAATTAAGTAAATTTTATAATCTCTATAAATACATTTTTATTTCACAATAAAATTTAAACTATTTTGTTTAAATCATAAAATTGGACAATTATAAAATTTAATAAAGTTAAAAATAAAATATTTAATATATTATTATTCTTGCAAACGTTACATTGATTTATTATAATTATTAAAATATTTTACAGCAAAACCACATGTTCCTCCTACTTCATTAATGGGAGATCTTGAGGAGATCTTATGTCTCTACTTGCTTTGTACCAGCCAGCAGTCTGTTCCAAAATAAGGCACCGGCCTTTAATGCGAGCTTGCCTCGCTCTGAATTGAAATCAAAAGTCCTTGAGAGAAGTTTATATACCTGCCTAGTCTCGTTTTTACTGGGAGCCTTGGCAATACACGAGTGAATCAGCTGTAGTGAGAAAGACTCATACGATCCATACTCCTAAGTAATTACAATGTAATTCAAAAGATTTCCGAGACATTCGATTAGCAATTCACTATGAAGATTATAAGAAATGCCTTACTCCAGGTTTTTTATGTAAGATAATTGGGAAAATCTAAGACTCATATAATATAAATAAAATTAAAGCTTTGTAACCCAATATCTGTAAAATAATCATTAAGCTTCATATTGTATTATAAATTTAAGGTTCAACATATATACATATATTTATATTTCGTTTATTAACTTATCATTTTATAAAATTAATTTTAGTTAATTTAAAGTATTTATTATTAATTAAGTTTTAAATGGTTTTAAACTTTTTTGGAAAAAACTTGAATAAATGTGGTTGATGTTTTAATTCATTAATTATAATTTATGTAAAAATTAATTAACTACATAAATTGGTAATTTAAAACATGATCATTATAGTCAAATATTAAATAAGTTAAATATTCAACTTTGACAAATAGTGACTTTAGCCCATTTCTCTCACTCTAAGAATGCTGTAAGATCTTTTTTAACCCCACTTATTACTTTTAATTTTCCTGCTAACAATAATATTTTATAATTTTCTTAATCGAACTTGAATAGCTTGAATGCTCAACTCCTCATTATCCTGAATGAATAACATTTCTTTTCTTTGCATTTTAAATTTAATATGAAGTTACTTAAAATAGCAATATCTCTCTATTATGGACACTGATTTCGTCAATGTGTATCGTGATATTTGCTGGCAAGTTAGAATTATCTTAAATAGTTTGCTTTATCTTTCATTGAAACGTGGTAACCTACATCATATCCCTAAATAAGTCAATAATGACTTACTTCCTTGTTGAAGATTGTAGCTATATAGAGTTAAATCTTTATTTAAATAACAATTCCTTAGCTTATTTCAGTTTATTTTGTTTTTATTAATTGTATCAGCGGTGACTTAAGTTATTGTAATTACAATGAAAGCTTTGAGGGATTTCTCCTGTTATTACAATAAAAATACGTAATTTAAAGTTAAAATATTATTTAAAAGAGTAATTTTTTCTGCAATAAGGTGATTGTAAATATATTATTAATCTTAATCATGAATTTAATTTGTCTTCAAATATATTAGTTTATCAAATAATAAAAAAAGTAGATTTCTTAGGTTTCGAACTCTATTCAAATGAATTAGAGCCCTACGCGTGTCCCATATGAACATAGTTATAATTTTTGATTTTTAATATCTGTTTTTTACTATATATCCCTAAAAAATAAAATCCTAATCTATTATTCCATGCTAATGTATTCAGGTTCTGAAATTCTTCAAAAATAAAGAGGAAAAGCTAATAAGTTAAGAAAAGTTCATAAAAATAAAAACACTGATACAATTTACATTTCACTAACTGTCCAAAGATGTTCTGACTAAATCGAGATGAAAGTTAATAATGCCTCCCCTACTGGAGAATCGGAGATTCAGATAAATATATAGATCAAGCCTTAAAATATATTAATTTTTACTGAGTCCAGGTTTTACTCACTTCTCCTTAATCCCTTTCATGAGTAAATGTTTCAAAATGCGAAATTAATTTTATTAATAAGTTCTAAAATAGCAAGTTATATATTCCTGATTTAAAATACGAGTAATTAGATTAATAATTGTTATTCACTCAATTTTTCATATTCTTTTATTATTTTATAATCTAATTACTATAAGAAGTACCTAATATATAAGCTAAATATATTACTCTGAATATCAATAATTATAATTTTGTTTATCTTCCTTTGATAATATTTATAATCATGTTTTTATGTAGATTATTAATTAAGTTTATTAATTTTATGAGTTATTCCTGTGATTGCCGAATATAATGAGTTAACTAATATTTTTGTTCTATTTCTTCTGGCAAAATAAATGCAAAATAGTATAAAATTACCTTGCAATCTTAAAACAACATATATATATTGAGTGAAAATTGAGGTAAAATTTAAAATCTAAAGATTAATAAATAAGTTTATTACACTATTTTAATATTAATTCTATTGAATACTATTAAAAACTACTCCTTTCGAGATAGAGTAGTTTTTAATTAAATAATTTACTCTTGTATTAAATTACTATAAAAAAATGAAATGAGATTTATAAATATTTACAGTTCATATTTTAAACATTAAAATTATAAATAATGAAGTAAAATTATACATTAGCTGATCAATACATTTTGAAGATTAGTAGTAGTAATAAAATACTTAAAGGTAAATTAAAAAATAAGAATAAAAAACTAGCAGTGACGAATTACCCAAAGTATAACTCTGTAAAATCAGAACTTAATAACATGCAGTAAGCTGCGGTTCTCCGCTATTCACTTCTTGATATTTGCTTCCTTCACTTACTTTTGTTGTCCAATAGACTCCTCCTAATTGTCTATTGATTTTATCAGTTCCTTAGTTCCCTCTACTGAATTTTCCTCTTTGCATTCTTCTTGGTGTTTCATCTTACTGGGAAAAAGTATTTCTTAAACTTTTGGAACTTCTTTGATTAGTTCGCTGAATTTGCCCTCGCTTGCTATGAATTCTTGCTCTATTGATCCTCTTTGGTCCTCTCTCATAACTATGTCATCCCATTTATCGATTTAGGAGTTGAATATATAGGTTGCTGCTGTCAACTCTTGGATAACCTGCTACCATATTCCATCATTTCTCTATTCTCTGCCTTTTGCAATTTCATCGTCACTCAGAGCAACTCCTGATCTACCGATCTCCATCTTCATGAAACCCACTCCATGTTGAACAAAATGTAGTATCTCTGCATATTTATCAAGTCTTTCGCGAAGATTTGAAATATTGGTTCTCCTGGTAGTTCTAATGCTAGGTGATTTGTTATTAGGATTTCCATTATGCCACAATCCTCAGGGTCTGCTACTTAGTTTGTGTTGACCATGCTTTAAATTTTGTTTACCTAAAAGTCATTACCCGCTGTACCTGTGATAAGCTCATTTATCTTGCCTAGGTGTTTTTGGATTAACGCAAAACTACTTATTGCTCTTCTAGCATCGTAAATCTCCAAAGTTTTTGTTTCTCTCTCAGCCTTTACGATAACCCAGTTTTTGCAATTCTTTAGAATCCCTTTGCAGAAAATAGGGATAATTACTCCTTCTAATGCCTCCGAGTCTCTCCAGAATCTGAAATTGTCCAATTTCCAGTTCGTGGTCCTAATGATTTTTTCCAATGATAGGATACCTCTGTCGTCCACGACTATTGGTGGCAATATTAGGAATCCCGTTTTACCTTAGTTGGATTGTGCTTCTTCAATTCGGTTTTTTGTCACCTCAAATGTCTCTTATGAAATCTGATTTCAGGGATTAGGTCAAAATGCTTCCACTCTTGATTGATTTCCTTCTAGTGCTCGTGTTGTCCCTCTGACCATAGGTCTCTTTCTCTCACACCTCTGCTTCTCGCTGCTTTCCTTTCGTCGTATTTCTAACCAGTGCCTTTTCTAAGTTTGTTCTTGCGCTTGGGCAACAGACTATGGTGATAAATTTGGATGTTGTTGGAGTCCATCCTTTTTTTGTGTAGATAATTTTGTCGAATCCTTGGCAAGTTACTTCCGACAAGTCTATGAATTTCTTGAATTTCATCTGGTCCCCAAGTATACACTCTGACCCATCCTCATGTTTGTCGAATTGATCCTCTGGCTTTTAGATTCATTAATCTTTTTGTTTGGGTTTGATTTCCCGATTTTAATCTGCTTTTGAAATCAATCTGTTTGTTTAGAAAAATTCTATTTCTCTCCTCATTTTGCACTCCTAGCGCCTCCTGATCTCTGCTTCTGTCTCTATGGTTGAATCTTACTTCCTATACCTTCCTCCAGAATTCTCGCTTCTCATTACCGTGATTCTACCTACTGTTAATTCTATCTCTCTAATTGCCTTCTTTCTCTTCTTCTTGTGTTTTACTTAAACTTGTCTTGTTGATCATAGTATCCTCTTTAATTATTTAAGATCTCTCCTTTTTTAATTAATTATTATATTATAATTCTCTGATTTTACTTCATTATTACTCTCTAATTCTCTCACATTTTAGATATTCGAATCCTTTATCAATTTGTCTCTAATTTCGTCTCATCGAACTATTCTTCTTACTTTTTGACATACGCCACTTTAAAAAGCTTTTTAATTGGCTGGTAATACTCATGGGTTTCTAGTTGTCTTATTCTTTAGTCTAGCCATATCATATTTCTTATGACTTCTATTTGTTAGTGGCTTCCCAAGTCAAATAGTCTATTCTCTCTTAGTATATTCGAGAATCTTGTGGGATCTCAAGCAGATTTTATTAACTCAAATCTTTTCATATGAATTTAGTCTACCAGGACCTTGAGCACACTACAGTAATGACTCATTCCGTAGTTGATTATAGTCTTCACTTGGCTTACTGCCATTATTGTGTCTATTACGTTTTTTGTCAGAAATATTTTCTTCCTTTTTTGTAATTCTTCACCTTTCATCTTAATCTCTTCTTTCTCTCTTTTGGGTCTTATGAAATGTTCAATGTTCATATTAATCTTCTTCATGTTCTTTTGAGCCAAACCCCTTATTATTTCACTAGTATTGGTTTCTTTAAGTTGCGTGACATTCCTCATTATTTTATTTGGAATGTCTCTTGGGGTTCAGAAAGCGATTCTTTTCAGTTGTATCTCCATCTTTTGTATTTCTTCAATTTTGACAAATCGTGCTTAGACTAACAGGGTGTATTTATACATCATCAATGATCTTATTTGACATCATTATTGTGTCACTAAAAGTACGATTGTTGGAGCTCGTCAATTTCTGGTAAAACTCAATTTCTTTGTTTGATTTCATTCCATTTATTCATCAGAAAGTTCTGGGTATTCTAACATATTTTTAGCCCTAAGTATTTTGCTTCCACCTTGTTGATTCCTTCATTTGAAGTTCCCTTCCGAAGATTTTTGCATCGCTCAAGAAGACTGTCTTTTGTGTTAATTTTTAGATTATTTGATTTTTCTATATCTCTGAAGCTTTCTATCACTTTCTTAAATTATTATGTGTCTTAAACGTTTACTAATATGTCGTCAGCAAATACAATTAATTTGCCTTACTTTATTAGTGATTTTAATTCTTGCTGGCTTAATAAGGTGTCTTGAAGGTAAATGTTGAACAACATGTGTGGTAGTCTACTTCCTTATACTACTCCTAAAACAATGGCTATATCTTAATCTTCAAAGGTACTGTTATTTGTGTAGAGCATTTCGATTAGTTTTACCACTTCAGCATCTTTTTGACAATTAACTCTCGACTAAGGATAGAGATTAGTTTGTCTTTCCAGACTGAGTCATACTCATTTTAAAAGTCAATTAGCAGGTATGCCTCTCTTTGCTTGCTCTTCCTCCTGGATGTTTTAATGTGTTCGAGGAGTGTTATTAAATATTAATGTGAGCGCTCTTACTTTCCTTAAAGCAGTTTCGGTAATTTCCAGTTTGTACCAATTCACTCATAATTTCCATAATTTTGTTAATATATTTTCCTAAATGTGAGCTGACTAAAATTGGTCTTGTGTTGTTAACTTCTAGGTAAGGTTCCTTCTGATCCTTACTTAAGAGAATCAACCTTCCCTCTTTAATATAATGGGATCTGACTCTCGTTTAACCATTATGATATTTTTTTACATATCGTTTCTCTCATTTTCTTAGAATTGCTCAGCATTTTTTCATCAAATCCATCTGGTCCAATCGCTTTATTAAAGCTGCACTCTTGAATACTTAGTTCGATGTCTTTTGTATCGAAAAATCTTTTTCCTTCTTGCTCGTCTGTCATTACAACTTATCTTTTGTTTTCTATTTTCACTTATCGCTCTCTTTTGTCTTTAAAGAGTTGGCTGAAGAACTCTACGATTTTTTTCCTAGTAATTTCTCCTGCTTCAATTCCTTCGTTTTTAATCGTTAGTCCTTCGATTGGTTGAGAATCCTTTTAGGTCTTTGTTAATCGTTTCACCATATAAAAGAATCCTTATAAGTCATTCTTATCTAGGCAGTGTTCTAAATCGTTTATTGCCTCTTTCCACTTGGTTATCAATTCTTGGAATACATTTGCCTGGCTTGTGCCGTTATTCCTTATCACCCACTAAGGTGGCTACTAGTACCAATTTTTCCATCTTACTTGTTTTTCTATTTTATCCGCAAAGCATTTTTATATCGGGTTGTCCAGATCTTCCAAAGTAAGTTCTCTTCCTTCTTCAATAAAAGTTTTCCAACATTACTTCCTGATGTCAGTTATTCTAATTGTTCTCTCCCAGTCAGTTAGTTTTAGGTCCTCCTCTTAGAATTTGATTCTGAGATTTACTTAGATTAGTTTATGGTCTGTTAAACTAAGTTAGCAAGTTTCCCAGTTGATTGTTTTTACATTTGTATAAACTTAATCTAATTAGTTTCCCTTTGTAGTTCCACACCTTCTGGAATAGACTCTTTTAACCCTTCTTTGTTTAATCTTTTTCCTAAGTCTTTGATGTGAAAGTTGAAATCTCCCATCACTATTATTCTTTGTTTTTGACAATTTTACTTCAAAGATTTAATCATGAATATCAACCTATTCTATAGCTCTTTAATTTCTTCGTTCCAGTACGGTGGTATATAGGCTGTTATGATATGTAGTGAGTAACCACCCACATTTAGGATGTTCCAGGTAATATATTACTTTAAAGTTTTTATCGTTTTCATTTCGTATTTTCCACTGTTTAGAACAAAAACTCCTCCATTTCTTGCTAGATATGTTTGTGCTATATTCTTATTATTGATTCCAATAAGCCTTTGTAGTCTGGTTTCTAATAACCCTTTAACATTTGGATTTCTGCCCTCTAAGTTTTCATTAGCTAGTCTTGTTAGATTTTCGCATTAAGTCCTCTGACGTTTTGTAGGCATATTCTTAGTTCAATCGTTTTCGTATTTACTTGTCTTTTGTTATTTATGATCTATCCTCTCCTTTTGGTTCACTACCTTTCTGCGAACCTCTCATTTCTTCTAACCCATCCTTCAGCTTCTCTCACTGGATGATAGAATTCAAGCTGCCGGCTATTGTCAATCTTGACCGAAAATTTGTGTATGTTTTTTCCAATTGATATGTTGTAACTAAATATTCAGGTTTTGAAATGTTGAACTCTACGAATTTGATTTTGAATTTTCAAAGTATTTTTCAAATATTTGTTGGGAAGAGGCTTTGTCTCCCTGCCCACTGTTTTCTGAGTATACTGGTAGCTTCTTTTACCACTGGTGATTAATTTTTCCGGCTGCATTTTTCCAGCTCTCTTTAATTATTAAAGATCTCTCCTTTTTTAATTAATTCCATTAGAAGATTACTAAATTTAACAATATAGTTTTTCAAAAGTTAAATTCAATAAAATATCTTTATAATATGAACTGTAAATATTTATAAAACTCATTTTATTTTTATAAAGTAATTTAATGCATGAGTAAATTATTTAATTAAAAACTACTCTATCTCGAAATCAACAAAATTTCGAGGTGGAGTAGTTTTTAATTTTATTTAATAGAATTAATATTAAATTAGTGTAATAAACTTATTGATTAATCTTTAGAATTTAAATTTTACCTCAATTTTCACTCATTCTCTGCTATTAACTGTTGTTTTATTATTCATTAAACAACATCTAATTTAATCACTAATCAATTATTATTAAATTTTTGACATCAAATTATTTATATAATTATTCACACTTTCTTGTATGACATGAAAATTTATGATATTGCTAGTCCATATTCACCTTAGATAATAAAAAGTAAAATAGGTCAGCATTTCTCTTTAAATTTATTCTTCACTTAAATAATTGATATTAATTTATATTTTTAACCTTACTATGATCAGAAATTATAAAACATTAAATATGGAAAATATAGTATTTAATTATTTATAAATTCTTATACTTCTTTATAAATTAGATTATAATGATTATTGAAATTTTTTTTGCTAGTTTTCTTTTTTTCAGCTTCTTAAAAATAAAATAATAAAACTGAATAATGTAATTACATAGACCATTCTGTAATTACTCCATCTTTGCTTATATTGATAAAAACCTCAGAAGTTAACTCAGTCAATGAGACCTTATTAAACTCTTAAGAAAGACTTGCTAAGATAATGTAATGGATGTGCAAAGTCATTTCTCATTCTAAACCATTGAAGACTTTGGTAATTATAAAGATGAATAAGAAAGGAAAGTTATTGATAGTGATGATTTCGAGAGTGAAGCTTGTAAAAAATTAACAATTAATATAAAGCTGTATTTGAGGATTTAAGCATTTGAAGCTCACTATATTCAAAATAATATTTAATAAATATTTATTAAATGCTAATTTTAAGATTAATTTAATTCTTAAATTACTAGAATAATACAATGATATAAATATAAAATGCCAATTAAGTTAATCTTTGGAAGCTCAATATTGTAGGAATACATTAGAATTTGGGAAATTAATTATATTTCAATTATTAATGATTCAAAATCTTGGCAGTTAAAGTTTGTCAATCTGAACGATCTAGGCCTCATTCGATAGGGAATTTAAAATTAGCTGTACTTTACATTTGCGGTACTATTTTATCTCATCGAGGGAGCGAGATAAAATAGTACCGCCAATAGTAAAGTCCATCTTATTTTAAATTCTCTATCGAATGAGCCCTAGATCGTTCAAATTGGCCAACTTTAACTGCCAAGATTTTGAATCATTAATAATTGAAATATAATTAACTTCCCAAATTCGAATGTATTCCTACAATAATAAGAAAATACTAGTTCTTTTTATTGATTCCTAGTTCTTGTTGCTAATAGAAAATAACCATTTTGATATATTTATCAATGAAGGAATATGTTTTTTTGCATGGTTTAGTGAGGCTTTACATATTTGACTTTGGAGAAGGTCCATTTTAGTGTATATGTATGCTGATAGAAATCATTTTAAAACATAACAATGTATTATAGGGGTTTAATTGATTCTCTAGTTATTCTTCAAATGATATAGAATAACAAAGGAACTGAAAAAATGCTCTAACCATTTTTGAGTGAACAAATACTATTCAAGGTTAAACTTCATTACTAGAAAATATAGCTTTATATTCCATGATTTAAAAATTTTACAAGCTCTATTCATTAACTTCAGTTTCTGTTTTAAATTCGAATTTTTCTAATAAAGTTTTTTAGTTTTTTTTATAAATACATGCTTGTTAGTTAAAAAATAAAACCTTCTACTTCTTTTTTGTTTAAATCTTGAGTTAGTGTAAAAGACTCACTAAATGTTTAATCTAAATTCGTAAATTTTGAAACTTTAAAAAAGATTTACTTTATTTAACTTTCAATTTTTTTGATTTATTTCCTAGAAGTTATGTAAGAAAATAACTGCAAGTGAAATCTTTAACCTGATTCTGTGCTTTAATAGCTGAATTTAGGCATTTTATAAATTGTCCTTTCTTGAGAAAAAGGATGTTATCTCTACTTAAATCTTATGATCATCTCATTCAGTCTAATTAGAGCATTTTAAGGAGTTTCCTCCAAGGCTGATACCAGGCAAAGGTTGCTTAATCATGGTCAGCAATAAATTTAATCAAATTAAGTAATTAAGAATCGTTGAAAAATAAATGTAACATAGGAAGTTTAAATTATATATATATATATTCGTAGTCTATTTATTTTATTGCTAAAATTTGATTAAATTGCTCAGAAAATAGCAAAGTAAGGTGATTATTAAATTTTTTACTGAACTCTCCCAGGTGGACTTAGTGATTATTTTAAACACCTCTATTTTATATGTTTATGATCTGTATTTTTGAAAAAATAAGCTTATACTTTAACTATAAACCCCCTTTTAAATGATTTAGACTAGTTATGCAAATAAACTTACTGCAATAAAAATCAAAATAATAATTGAAAAAACAGCTATAAATAATTTTTCCTACTAATTGCTTTTAAGCATTGTGAATTCAATTTTTTGATTAACATAACTCGCAGACTGCCCGATAATTTCCCGTTAACTCTATAATATTGATTAGAATTGCTAAATTTTGTTTGAATTAAAGAATTCA
>ARYC01009196.1:0-11189 GCA_000711775.1 Oxytricha trifallax | reverse complement strand
GAAGTCATAGATTTAACCTAGACTTAATAATCTATAATATAAATGGGACTGTAGTGAGTGAAAATAATAACGGCGCTTAGTATTTTTAAATTAAACAGAGCTAAGTTGGGATGTCATTTTACAAGAGTGGTGTAGGTGAAATTATCTAACAAAATGCACATGTTACATTAATAATATAATGCGAATGTCATAAAATCATTATTAAAGCTTTATGGAATTTAATACACCTGTCAGATAGTTAAATTAGATTTTAACTTCGTCAAATGTCAAGCTATAATTATGGGGCTGTTAGATTTGGTGGAAATTTTCCTAAATTTCAATACAGAACTCATCTAGCACAAATTGCTTTCTCTAGGATTTGAAAACAAGATATATACAGCAGAAAACAAATTTATGATTTAAATTTGCAATTTAAGTTTTAGCACCAAGTGGTGGAATGACTCAAAAAGATCAACTTAAATGAGAGGATAAACAATCAACTACAATTTTAAAGTTGCTAGATTGTTATTAATAGCATGGAAAGATATAGTTTGTTTTGCACATTTTTTAATATAAAATCATTAATTCTTGAAGCTAAAAACAATTATAATAAATATCAAGTTTTGGAAAATATTTAATTGTAAAATATAAAGTTACATCACTAACAATTATTAGAGACTATCATAGATACCTTAAAGTATTTTTGTAATAAATCGTAATTTAATATTTAAAAGTTAATTTTATTCAATAACTTAACAAGAAAATAGTATTTTTTATACTTCAGGTACATTTGATATTTAAATTTCCTTCTGTGTTTCCTCCAGACTCTTTATAATCATCATATTTAAGGTTATGTTAATTATAACTATAAAATAGTTAAGAACATATAGTAATGAATTATGCTTACTGGCTAATTACTTTAAACATTAAAGAAATAGTTAATATTATGCTTGCAATAAGAGACTTAGGCTTGGCTTATGATCTTAGCTTCTTACTTTAATAAAGCTGCATGATGTATTTATAGATGAACTCCTGTTGGAATTATAGAAGAAAATTGAGGTAATTATAGTTTAAAATTTATGAACCAATTAGAATTGTTTAAATATGCTGATAAATATGAAAATATCTTATCTAAATATAAATAATCATGATCAATTTAAACTAAATTGTTTTATACTATTGATCGACATGTTTTCTTGCAATATTCCTTCTCGCTTATAAAATTAAATAAACTTTATTTTAAAAAATTTCCAATATTGGCAATTTTTACTAGCTGATAAAGCAAATTTTACACTTGTTTTCTTATCAGTGATAGAATTTTCAGTAGAATTATAGAAATTATCTCCGAAAATTGGTTACATAAAAACGAGTTTACAATTCATCATAGAGCCTAATTTAATTCTAATTTTGAATAAATACTTAAAAGTCATTAAGTAATAATTTAATTGTCTAATCAAAAAGTTTATAATATCAACAAAGATATTTATTCATTAAGTTTACTTCAAAGAATATGAGGAGCTGATTCAAAATAAAATGTGAAGAATAAAATATTTACAAGCATAAATATAGATCAGTGATTTTGAAGCAGATTTGAAGGATTGTCAAAGAGTCAAAAGAAGGCTAATAATAATCATAATAAATTAGAAGAAGACCTGGTAATGCTCTTAAGATAAACAATTGTAAATTAGGATCAATAAAACAAAGAACATGCGAAGTAGTCATATTAAACAGCATTTAAGCATCTTCTATCAGGAATAACTTAAATTCTGGGAAATTTAAAATCATTTATATAGTTAATTATATTGAATTACTTTATATTTATTGAAATTACAAATATTTGATAAAGTTTACTGAGAGGTAAATGATAGACAATTGACAGATTATTGAAATATACATATTGGAGTGTTGTAATAGATGATAAACTTATATATAGAAAGAAATCCAGGAAGATGTCAAAGAAATTTTAGTTGATTATTTGTACTGGAAGAAATTTGCAGAGATTCATTTTTGAAAGGAATAAAGTTGATATAGTTGATAAAGTTAATTTTTGGGGCAACAAATAGCTCAGATGTAGAATTAATAATTACAATTTCTCCAAAGATAAAGATAAGGGGATCTTTAATTTTTTAGAAATTATTGAATTAAAATTTGTGTGTGTGACTATTTCATTGCGAATCATGAATTTATCCGCACTCCATTGAATCTTACTCAATGTCGTTTGGGTTATTATAATTTATGAAAATTAATTTAGTTTATTTGAACATCTTCAGAACATTTTATCTCTCTTAAAATCATTTTCTTAAGTATTATAAAAACCTATTCTTTCCTTACTGATTATTACAAGCAGTCTCCTTTCTTATATTATATAAATATAATTTCTTATTGTAACTCCATTTTTATTATATTTAGATTTTATTATCTGTTTACTCTCATCCTTTTCTTTCAAATTAAATAGCTTGATGTAATTCCCTATATATTAACCAGCTTCATTTCCTCATCTTATTTCTAGATTTACTCATTCATATTTTAAAACAACATTAAAATCATAGCATTACTATAAATATAATTAATTATAATTAAAAAATAATAATTGTATTATGTTTACAAATAATAGTTTCATTAAAGTTCTCTTGATATTATGTTTTAAGAATTAAGATTTCCAATGTTTTAAACTACTTGCCTAATCATTTTGCCAATGTCATTTGTTTGCCTATGCCAATCAAAATTACTAAATGCCTTAACATTAATTACTTTCATGCTAGTTAGTATGTACAAAAATACTTGAGAATTAGCCAAGTGATATAAGTCTAGAGCTTTGCGGATAAATTACTGATTAATATATTATTATTAAACAATTGTTGGTTGTTATAAAATGTTGATTAATGCATATAATGCTCAGTCAAAATTATTTGCTTTGAAAGTCTTTTTAATTTGCCCCCTCTTCTTCTATTGTTCTTAAGCTTTTTAAGTTATTTTGAGAGCATTCAGTTATTTACACATAAGCTCTTCATATTCATAATTTCAACCATTAACTATGCTCTCTACATAATCTAGTACTTTTTTTTATTATTTCAATCTTTCAAGCGCTTCATTTTAATTTCTAGATATAATAAGTTGAATCTATTCTAGTGTATTTATTGAATGTAGTACTAAGTATCCAATCCTTAGTCATCTTCAATTTCCTGGCAATCCTGTTTAGAATCAAGATCATTTACTCATTAGGTTTAATTTTTTTATTGGATAAGATGGTGTTAATATGGAAGTCATAGAATAGTATCAACATGTTTAGTACTGATTAGTTGATAAACTTGAGATATTGATTTTACAAGTTAAAGCATATTGTCATTAATTCGATCCTAAAATTTATTTAAAAGAAATAAACAAATCTCTTTGAGTTTATTGAAGGAAACGATTTATCTATTAAGAATGCTTATTTATCATTTATAATAGTTATAATAACTTGTAATAAAAAATCAAGCTTTCGAATCAATAACCATAGCTTTAAGTTAAAAATACTGCCATTTAAATTATAAAAACTGTCTTTTCACTTACTTTCTGTGATATTATTGATGTTTTTTAAAAAAAGTTAAATTTATTAATTATTAAAAATCTAAATTTTGGCATAAATAGTCTAATGAGGTATTTGAAATATTAATTCAAATATTAAAGATGCCAATTTAAAAATATCAATATAAATTGAAAATTGGGGGGGAAGTTTCCTGCACTTTTTTTAATTTTCAATTTTAATATTTTTTAATTAAATTAATATTTATAACAACTATCAATCATCTTCAGTACTAATTTCATTTTTATAATTATACTTTAATTTATTAATTAATCAATGGTCAATATCTCTTCAGATTCCAAAACTATGACATATATCATCTGATATGGTATACTCTTAACCATTGTATTCTCCTCTTTGTACTCATCGTAATTCTAAATATTGTATCCAATTGTTAGTGCAATTGCGATTCAATTTATCTTGTTCTTACTATGCCTATATAATGTTAGACTATTTTTTTGAACTACTTCAATGATGAGCAATATGCTCTTAATACTGAATGGGTCATTAAAATATTAAATTTGATAATTTATGTAAAATTTATTTAATTTAACATAAAGAAAAAAACATTGCAGGAAACTTCCCCCAAAATTGTTTTTAAATGGAAAAGAGCCTCTCATCTCAGCTATATTAGTAATTATAAGACTCAAATAAAATATACTTCTAAGATAGCAAATTTGAGAATAAGTAATAAATCTAAATTTAAATGCAGAACAAATGAACAATTAAATTGAATGAAATAACTAGGATGAGAATATTAATATTTAAATAGATGAAAGCGCAATTATGTTCACTGTAGAATTGACTATTTGGCTGCCCACTGAATTTAATTTGAATTTTAGGAATGCCAAAAGCTTAAGGATGAAGTTATTGAAAATGAATTAAATTCATTAGATCAAAAGTATCAGCGAGATATGAGTCCAAGAAATTACTTAGAAAAAACTATTCTAAATTTGAATAATCAAAGTTAATATTAAAGTCAACTAATTCTTTGTGTTATAGGTAAGATCAAATAAAAAATAGGATTCAACTATTTCGACTGTGAGGAGTATTCTGGTACTGAGAATTACTTAAAACAGTTACTTGTAATTTTTTTATATTATATTTCAGATATTCTAAAAATACGATTCTTCAATACAATTTAAGATATTTACAACCATAATGGAATTGCTCAATGTGACAGAGGCAGTCATCAAGAAGGTTTTCTATATTTAAGTAAACCCTAGCTAATATATAAATTAGTTATTGAATTAATAGATAATAATTAATCAACAAGTCACAACACTTTTATAGTCAATGATTTTGATAAATATTTGTTTGACTAAATTGACTAGGCTTAATCTAAGGAGAAAATCTAGTTATCAAAGATTTTTCAAATTATTGATATTGATAAAGCAAGAATTGAGAAATTCTACAATATAGCTCTTTTCTTTATTGCTTAAGTGTACCATTAATAAATTAATATAATTGTAATTAATTTATTTTATATATAAAGCTTGGTTAAGATGATATGGCAGTTTAATTTTGAGCAAACGCTATAAATAGATAACTTGCTTATATGGAACACGATGTTAAAATTGGGCAATTAATATAAATCTATCTGAATATTTCATAAAAATGATAATTTCTCTTAAGCTGAATACTGACTATTTGCTGGAATTTCTATTTTACTCACAGATATCAGCAAGGAATAAAAATTAAATATCACAGCATGTTATGAAAATGAAAAACAGCTCTTTTAATTCAACTAACAAGATTTTATTTAGAGAGATTAGTTTCTGTTGATCAAACACATATTTCAAAGAAGGAAATAATTCCAGAAATTATAAAATTCGTAATCTGATTCATTCCCTGAGACCTTATTAAAATTCCCAAATATACCTTATCTTAATGATTTTAAGCAGGCGAAATTTTCATTAAGATTAGCTATATTTTTTCTATTTAAAATTTGACATCTATTATTTAATAAAATTCAATTCAAAAAAGCCCTAGATTTCATTTTTTCTTGATGGTTAGGCCACTGAACATATTAAAATGAAACAAGATTTATCAAAATTGTACAAAATACTTAGGTATGATGGATTCTAACCAATAAAGAGTGTTTGCAATGCTTGTTAGAAGAATTGAATTGTATGAGTCGATTATTAAAGGAATCAATCACAAACCATATGAAGTATAAGAGATTGAACTTGAGGTAGAATTAAGTGATATTTGTCAATCTATGTTTGACATTATTCCTTTAAAATATATTTGATTCCTATTGCATCTAGATTTTAGGTTTTAAAGAGATTAAGACAAATCCAAAAGCCCCTATGAAGGTAGAAATAGAAGCGCTCAACTCATTAGGACAATAATTAAACTAATATTATAATTACTATATGGTAGAAATCAAAATGAAGAAAGAAGATAAATTGGAATGCCTTCTGACTATTACAAATATTTACATAAGCACGGGAAGAATTTGCTTTATGCGGAGTATCTTGTTATAATCCTAAATCAATCATTAAATGAGTATGAAACCCTCAAGAAGTTCTCCGCCGAATTCATGAAAGAATAGAAAATATCATAGACATCTGAATTACCATCAGGAGTTCATGAGTCAGATAAAATTATGCTGGAAATATTTGAACTTTTACCACTTAAAATTACCAAGATTTATGCTAATGCTCATAGATCCAAATGAAATAAAATAAGATAGGAAAGAGGTTAAATTTACCAAATTAATAATTTTATAACACAAATTAATATCAATTCATATTCCCATATTCATTTTTTTAAACTTAAATCATTCAGAAATAAGAAAACACATTATTGCTTTAATCAAAATCATTGAATCCACTCTAGGATTATCAATATTTTACTCTTTAACTTTAGATTAGAAGTTTAATTAGTTTATTTTCTTTTTTATTTTTTGCTGTTCTTTTGCAAATAACTACAATAAATTAGTCAAAATAGCTTCAAAATTCTGAATATATAAAACGATAAAATAAAGATATTAATAAATAAACATGATTAACACTCTTTAATATTTTTATTAATAATTTAGTTGGATAAATATATGTAATCTACATTTAAAGTTTGAATGAAGTTGTTCAGATTAATTTATTTTTGCTACATTTATGTAATCTTGATTTATTTAATTTAAATCCCTTATGATTTAACATATACTGAGAATGAAAATAAAGTTAGTTTATATAAATTTTGTAAGTGGAATTAATTGATATGATTTTAAAGTAGTGATTTTTAATTTATTTATTGTTATTTATTTAATTTTTAAGTTGAATTACTATAAATAGTAATTTCTATATATGCTATTTTCTCATTTTTAATTTATGTATAATGAATATTTCTTCAAAATTATTTGCATTATAACACTTTTGATTAAATTTAATTAAAATTTCTATATAAATCATTAGTATTAAGATTAAAATACTTTCTACTTACTTATTAATTTCTATATATGGATTTATAAATTTCAAATTTTGTTTCTATTTGAATATGTTTAATAATAATTTGTTGAAGTTAATGATTTTAAATGCTTGATGTTTCCTATGTCCATTTTAATTGAGGGACTCAACACTGAATTCCTTGCAATTTAACTTCTGTTGTTTCACCGATGCATTTAGAGCAATTTATCTTGAGCTAACTCATATTTTCATATATCTTCATCCCATCATTTCAGGAACTCATCCAAAATTCGCCATCGAAAAAACCAGCACTCACTAGAAAATAAACTAAACGAAAAGAGGATCAGTTAGAGGCTCAAGAGAACCTCAACTTGATAAACAGAGAAGAATCGATAAATTATATGAACAAGGAGGAACCTAGAAATGGCGAAAGGAGAAATGATAATCTTGATTTTGCCATGAATTACATTTCAAGGTAGGTTATTTCACACAATAAAAACGGAATCTAGTTAATTTATTTTACTTTAAGTTATTATTATCTTTTTATCAATCTCATGATTACCTTTAAATAAATTAAATTCCCCAAGAAATTAGCATCGTAGCACACTTCGTGAACTTATATCACATTAAGAGATGCATCCTTCATTATTCCTTAATAACTTTTCTTTATTTACTAGTTCTGCAGCTTTGTTGTGAGGAGTATCACATGTTATGTATGTTATATATAAAGCATTTAGTCCAAAAAAGCTATTTGGAAAATTAAAAATCTTCAAGTTTCAGTAGTCTAATGTTTAAATCAATCATAGCATTTAAATTAAATTATTATTATTATTTTTATGATTTGATATCTCTTTAGATTATAAACTAAGAATGCAAATATTATTTCAATTTAAACATTATTGCCTAGAAATATATTACAGCTTTCAATTCAATTAGATAATTATATTGATACTAAAAAAAAATAAAGTCCTTAAATAAATTTATTAAAATAAAGATCTACCCTTGTTTTGTGAATGAGGATCAAGCCAATAACACCAGCTGGGAAGCTTTCTAATAATCTGATAACTTTTACAATGTAAACATTTCATTGAACTCGTGCTTTTAATAAATTTATATATTTATATTTCAAGAAAAACAATATTGCTTTAAGTCATTGATATTTTAATGCTGTATAAGATCATATAGAGGCAGATCTTTTTGTTGTTGAGTCAAAATCAAATTATGATGAGTTATATTTACTCTAAAAACTGTTCCAAAATCCCCCAAACCAATTAATTCTAGAATAACAAATTATGATTCATTTATTGTAAATGTTGCTTCTTAATGCTTTTCATACTTTCCGATTCTATTGATGAGTATTTATTTCCGCATAAAAGATGATATAAGTTAGAAAATGACTAAATATAACTTTCTTTAATTACTTGTGATTTAACTGAAAAGTTTTAATATACTCGATGTTCTCATAAAATCATCTATAGCTTTCACAGATCTAAACTCCTTTCATGTTAGAGTCATATTTACTTCAAACTGAAGTTATAATTATTGATAGATTGGTTTTATTAAATTATAAGAGTTTTTGGTTTTTGCTTTTAATTTATCATGGATTAACTCATTGCTTAATTAATGTTTCACTGTCTCTATTTTAGCCTATTAAATTCTTTAATTAGTAGAGAATGAAGATTGCCTTAAAAAGGGAAAGTTGTCATAAATTTATGTGCTTTGGAATCAATAATAATAGGAAAAAAAGATTATTATAAAAAGTAAATTAACAATAATAAGAATAGTTATTGAAGAATAAAAAATGTGTCTCAAAAAAATATTGTTTCATCATCCTCTTCAACCTCATCATCTTCATTTTCAAAGATTTTTTAATTCTGAGTTTGCTCTCACTCTTTCCTTGCGAAGAGACTATCAATTGCCCCTGTAGTCTTATCAGGAAGTACAACAATAAAAAAAATTAATATATGTTTTTTTAAAACTTTCATTTTTAGTGAATGAACAGACTCCTCCTGCGACTTATCTTTAAAAATACATTCTAAGATATGAAGTATTAATACTAATTAATATAATATGTTTTAAATAATAAAACGCTGTTAAAATATCTAACTGTTGACTCTTAGACTTTAAGTTGTATTTTACTCAATGATTTGCAAACATTTTAGGAGATGATGTGTCAATAATAATTATCTTTCTCCACATGATTAGTGTGTTATACCTCTTCTTAGTTTCTGAAGAGAATTTGGTTTATTATCCACAGTCTTAACTTTCTTCAATCCTTACTTTCTGTCACCTTAATTTCGCTAAGCCTTTAATAGGGCCAGTGTTTCAATATACAATCTGTATTCTTGACTTCCTATTCTTTAAAAACTTTGACAATATTGGCATTTTACTTTATTAATAAAATTTAATTCATTTTCAGTAAGTTAGCTTTCTTAAAAATATGGTTATACTTTCATAACTTTCTTAATTATAGATTATTATTGCTTGAGTGAAAATATATTGAATCTTTTAAGATTTACAGCTGGTCTTTTATATTAATGACAAATTATTTAATATTTTTTTAGTTTCATTTTACACTTCGCTTAAAAAATTAGTATATCATAAATTAAACTTATACTTTAATATGTTGCTAAACTTTATCATTAAAAAAGAGTATTTCTATTAATTAACTGAAATTGTTCCTTTGGTTGATTACTCCTCTCTTAATAATATACTATTTTTTTTGAAATTATTTATAAAAATAATTGCTTAATCTTTAATAAACATGCTAAGATAAATATTTTGAATTAGTTATTTAAATTTATAAATACTTATTATCAACAACAACCTTATAATTATAAGTTTAGATATAATAAATAAAAACTTAAAATGAAATAAAATAGGTAGAAAGACTAAAAATAGAGTATATAAGAGCTATATTAATTTATTAAAATTATTATAAATAGTAATTTAAATTTTGGTATAAGATATAACACCACAAAATTTAAATGGAACTATATCAATTGCTAATTTACTATCTTAGAAATATCCTAGATTTAACTTAGGGGTCAAAGAAGAAAAGAGATTTTTCACAAAATTCAAATATGAGGACTTCATATATATAAAAAAAACTTTAATGTTTTAAAAAATAATATAAGTGAGAAAGCTAAAAAATATATAATATGCACTTAGGAAACTATTGATTTATAAGTTTAAATTAATTGAGTAAACTAAAAAAGAAAGATACAAAAAATTACCAACAATAATAAATTAATAACTTAAAGGGTATCAAGAATTCGATTAAAACTAACAAAAGATAAATCCACTTTATAAAAATCTCAACAACATCAAGTGACAACTCCCTAACACTAAATTCTTCACTCTCACATCATGCATAAACTCTCATAAGAAAATAACTATGAACTATCGCATTCATTAAAGATCAGCTATCTAAACCATAAAGCGATATCAATTATTCAACTTTAATTAACAATAGATAAATCGACATATTCAATATCTAAACAGCATCCAGAGTCACCTCATAAAGATTTTATTTTTCATTCTCACATCATGCATAAACTCTCATAAGAAAATAACTATGAATTTTTTGGCATTCCTATTTATAGAATCATATAAAACCATAAAGCGATCATCAATTATTCAACTTTAATTAACAATAGATAAATCGACATATTCAATATCTAAACAGCATCCAGAGTCACCTCATAAAGATTTTATTTTTCATTCTCACATCATGCATAAACTCTCATAAGAAAATAACTATGAATTTTTTGGCATTCTATTATAGAATCATATAAAACCATAAAGCGATATCAATCATTCGACTATAATTAACAATAGATAATCGACATATTTAAAATATCTACAGGATAATGAACTCATTCCTTCGAAAACTAACATTCTTCATATGAATAAAGCGACTATTTTAATATTAAAGTATGTCCCATCGTAATTTCATTCATCCAGAACCATGAGTGAAAATCAATGAATTTATTTTAGCTAAAAACTTTGTAAGTTCTCAACTCAATTTAAGTATGACATATTATTTTAATGTCATGCTCTTTGTAATTTGAAGTTAATATTATGAGTAGAGAAACATTAGTTGAACTATTCTACACAATTTAAATGATCTTCTATTTTAATGTCCAAAGATTCCGTAATGTCTTGCATTTATAAACATGAATGAAAATCAATGAATTTATTTTAGCTAAAAACTTTGTAAGTTCTCAACTCAATTA
>ARYC01009195.1:0-18585 GCA_000711775.1 Oxytricha trifallax | reverse complement strand
TAAATACTAGATGGAGTTTACAAATGAGTATCAAGTACTCACTCAAGCAAAGTTCAAAGAGTGTAGCTACTTAATAAAGTTAGATGCTGTTCTCCTTACCAAGAATCACGTTGCTTTCAGACTCCCACTCTATGAAATGACCCTAAGAGAATTCATTACAGATCAAAGGAATCATAAGTAGCTTGGATAAATAGCAACTCAGATCATACAAGGTATAAAAGAGCTTCAAAAGTTAGGGTTTGTTCACAGAGATTTGAAACCAGAAATATAATGATAAACTTTTCACCAGTAAGAGTACCAATAATCGATTTCAATAGAGCCAAAAGAGTGGAAGTATCAAGGCTTGGAACTGTAATGGGAACTCAAGGGTACTTTCCAGAAAGAGAAGACTGGAGAGATGGTGAATTTTAATGGGATGTGTGGGCTTTAGAAACAATAATAATAGAGTGCGATATGCCTCGCAACGATTACTACTCTACAAGGTGTGAGAAGGATGCTAAATAAAGAATAAAGCAATTTATTGACAGGACAAGAGTATCTCAATCAATGAAACAAATGGCAGAATCAATAATAATAAAACCAAACTCTAGATCAGACATATAAATAGAGCAGATAGAGTTGTGGTTAAGTAATATAAACTTCAGACCTCTACCACATGATCCTAAAGTGCATTTTGAGTGATTAAATTAAATACATTTACTATAAATTTCACATTAAAACCTATTGATAACCCCAACCCCTAACAAATTCCCTACAAATCAAAGCACTTATAAACCTCATTAAGGGGTTTTGGGGTTTTGAATGCTTCAATAACATAAACATGAGATAGATCAACTAAATTTCAAAAGGACTCTGTACTCTAACCTATAATAATGATCTGCTTAGTAGTAGTAGTAGTAAAATACTTAAAGGTAAATAATGATCTGCTTATTACATAATTAAATGTGAATTAAGAAGTGGGGCTTAAAATACTTTTTATAATTTAAAGATAATTTCTATTATATTTTTATTTAGACAAATTAATCTGGTGTCCTTTGTTCTTTGTCTTAATTGAAACTATTAATCAAGAAGGAATGTCAAATTAGATTCATCGATGCATATTATATTATTAGACGTTATTAGATGTTATTTGACGTTGCAATGTATCTTTTACATTAACCCATTGGTAATAATCATTTTTACACCAACCATTAGTTATTAATCAGCCTTTATATGGTAAGAATATTGGTTCTTTTATAATCAAATTCTTCCCAAACATATTTATATTATTTAGGAAAACTCAATTTACATATATTCAAAAGAAAATTGAGGAACAACGCTTATGATAATTTTAAAGAGATATACTTATTTTTATAGTAAAACCTAAGCCAGAGGATTTTTTGAGAAAAGTTCTTGATTTATATTATGCCTCTTTATAAAATAATACTTATTTACATTTAAATGAAGAAAAAAAAATTAGATTTCCTGAGAAACAATATTCAGAATAAATTGATTTGAGAATGGGAAAAATTTAAGTTGCAATAATGAAACAAAGATTTCGTTAATATTTTATCACCTGTTCACCAGTCACATTCTTAAATGTTTTATTTAATGAAGGAAGTATAAGGAGACTCTTCTTAATTCTTCACATACTAAGAATGTGCCATTGTTCTTTCACAGTGGCATTTTAAATACACTAACGTAAAACGATAAAAATATTTATCATTACTTTCAATATCTGTTATTGCTACTTCCCTTTCATCTTGGGGGGTCAAAACCATGTTTGAAAGCTCATTTATTGTAAGTCAATCTATTATACGAATATCTCATTCAAAGAATGTAAAAATTTTAAGTGAAACACATTATACTTGTTTTCTGAAGTATACTATTTTAATATATTCTACTCTTAATCCGGTTTTATGTTGCAATTTAATAAATTATAAAACCTAAATATTAAATAGGATTTCTTTGATATAATCTTTATATAAATTGTATTGTACCAAACGTATCACTAACTCTGCCACTATCATCGTTAATAACACTATCATAATTTGCCTACACTATAATTATGAATCATCGCTTTCAACTACATTAACTTCATTATCAATATTGTAACTATTTTCATTATTTTCTATTTCTCTGATTTTTTATTTATATTGCTACAGAGCTTAAAATAATGATTGAAGTGTTTGAAAGAGAAAATTTAAATTATTCATTTATATGAAAGTAGTGGATGCAAAGTTAGTGATTTTCAATATCATTAAATTGTTTATAGTTAATACATAGAGTTATTATTTAAGCTGTTCTTAATAGAGAGCAATTTATTTGACTTAACAAAAAACTAATAATGGTTGCTTTGCTATTTAAATTAAAAAGAAAAGTTATTAAAGATATTGGGAGAAGTAAGCACATCAGAAGGCATTGTTGGGCCTTCCTTGCATATTAATTTGTGTAATCATTTCAACTAATCACACCAGCAAATATTATATACTTCTTTAAAAATTTAAATTTGATGACTTCTATCCATCATATTAAGTATGAAATTTCTTTTTTTTCTCTCTAATAATCCCCATAAAGTCATATTTTTCATCTGTTTTTATTTGGTAAATCTAAAAAGTTTAGAGATTTTATGCTTTTTAAATGATTTGATTTTTTTGATTTTTAATTGTATTAAATACCTATTATGTAGCATTGCTTATTATTATTATTTATTTAACATTTTAATAAATTTTACTCATTGTTTTCTCTTTTTATTTATGATATAATTTATAACATATACATTATAATTGATAAAATCTATAATTTTTTAGATTATAATCAATCTGATATTATACTTCTAAGAGCTCAATGGGTTTTAATTTTTATTAATAATTTAAAAATCATAATGAATTTTTTTAGTCATTTTACAATATTGTTTTATAGGTATGAATATGTAACCGATTCATCAATAGATATTAATAATATGATTTATTATCTAATTGTTCTTATTTTTTCTGGCTTAAATAGTAATAAATTAAAGCTCATTGAATTTCACCTAATACTTCGAAAATTTTAATTAAACTTTAAATAAAATTCTTTGACTTACTTCAATTATTTATTATGAATAGCTTCTTTTTTGTAACCTCTTACAATTAAGGAAATTTCATGACAGTCATGAGAAAGTGTCATACATTTATTCTCTTTTCTTTCTTATTATTATTCCTCTTTCATTTAGCGTATAAATCTTATCAACATCCACTATTACTAAAGAAAACAAACACATTATATAAAGTATAATATGAAATTAGGCTCCAGTATTAATAATTAGTCTAAATTATTCAAGTATATTTTAAGCAGAATGTCTGATTAAGTCTGGTAGTTTCAAGAATCCAATTACAAGATCCACTGGGTGAAAGTCTACATGAATAGTAATTTCCTTGTAGACAAGCTATTTATCAAAGTGAAAATTTACTCATACTCAAGTGTTATGACATTTTCATGAATGTGATTTAATCAATTTGTTTATAGATGCTATAATTAAAAACTATTTTTAAAAAAATCGTATCTTTATTATTCTACAGTTATTTTATTTCAGCAAATAACCTTAATACTAATATAAAAATATAATAGTGGAATTATTTCTCATATTTATAATTTAAACTTAGGGATTAAATAGCCTACAATACTGTATCTGCTGCAATTTAACTCCTCTTAATTTTCTTATATAAAATAATTATAGTGTGAAGTCTGTTGTAAATATTTTAAAGAAATCATTTATCCTACATATATATATATATATTTTTATATATTTATATTTAATTAAGGTTTTGAATGAAATTTACTCAATAAATTACGTTAAAAAATGCTGTTAAACTACAATTATTTAACATGTAAAGTTTTTATAGAAGTTATAGATCTTTTATAAATTATTAAATTATCATTTATAGTATATTTTTTATATAAAATAGAATGCAGGACTCTGTAAATTCGAGTAACTGTTTATTAAATTATGAGATTGAATCGAATGATGAGTTTTTAATTTAGAAATACTGTGAATAAATTCATTTCCTAAATTATAACATTACGTTGAAAAGTGGATATATTTATATATGTTAGATATTTTACTATTTAACAACAAATTTAAATAATTTGCCAATAGATACCGCAAATAAATTATAAGTTTATATAGATAATTCCTTCAATCATGCTTATTAAGAGCTGAAAAGAATAGGAAGATTATAATATATTACTCAGAGAATACCAAATCAAAATGATGATCATCTTGAATAGATTATAAAATACTGATATATTAATAATTGGTTGTTATGATATCAAAGAAGCACATGCATTAAAGTACATACGATTAAATATCTAACAATAACAGATATATAACCAGATTTATATCTATTTTAAACATTAGTTAGCTATTTATAAAATACATTAGTTAGTTGATTTTATCAATTTAACCTTTGGCATAAATATAAAGTGAATGAAAATTCAATTTTATTTTATATTCTTAGTGATTACAGTAAACTATAGCCAAAAATGAAAGGTATAATAGTATGACTAATACTCTCCAATATTATTTGTCTAATTTTATACATAAGACTTTTTTCAAAATGCTTTGGAAGCATACTAGGAATGGATGAAGAAAGTGTATCAAATTAAAGATTATAAGGTGGAATTAAAAGTTAACTTAGTAACTGGAAAATATCTACAATTATTAAAAATCCATACTTAAAATTTAATTCTATTTCAATTTAATATGAAAATCCTTGAAAATAACAACATTATATATTATATAATTTAATAATCTAGTCAAATATAAAATCAGATTCTATAGATATTCCATATACAATAATATATATTCAATTTATAAGAGTTAATAACTTTCTACACTATATTCTATATTGTCATCAATGCATCATTAACTAATCAAATAGGAATGTTTAAAACATTCCTTAACATAGTTATAATGAAGCACTTCAATTTCATCTTCTAGCTTACTGTAATTATCACAATTTCAATAGATTAGTCAATGAGTTACATTCTTCTTGCTTAATTTAAATAAGATTTACTAAGCAAAGAAAGATTAAATATTTTTATTGATATTAACTATTTTATTTGATTTGTATCTAGGTTTTGTACTTAGCTTATAAATATTAGAGATTTTATAATATTATAGATTTTATAAAAATTTCAAAGCATGAAGAATATAATTTGCATTTTATTGTATTGTAATTTAAGTGGATCATTAATCTGAAAAAAAAGGGTTTCTAATTCATTTAAGAAGAATTAGAAATTTATTTGCCAACTTTTCTTATAAAATAAAGTATTTATATGGGATTTAAAAATATTAAACTAGCAAGGTAACTTAATTATTACTTATGGCTAACAAAAAGTCGAAATCTTAATTGACAACATTGGGGAATTTAAAATAAAAATGAATTTAACCATTTTTCTGGTATCTTTCACTTTTCTAAAGTACTAAAATAATTTGGATAATTGAATGCCTTAACTCCCATAAATGTATCTCTAAATTTTTTTAATCTACAATTTATTAATAAAAGAGTAATTTTTATTTTGCATAAGAGGGTTGTTTAAATTAAATTATAAATAAGAAACTAATTTTAATTTACTAAAGAACAAAAGTATAAATTTCTTATGTTGATTATGAATGGAAACTTAATTTATCTCAAATTATAATGCACCAAAAACTTTATTGCTCTTATTGTAAAACATATAATTAATTATTTGTTTATTAATATTAATAAAAAATCTCAAATAGGCCCAGCTAGGCTTTAACCTGGATACATTGTTATAATACCACATTCAACGCTAATTGCCCATGGTATCAGAACGGAGAATGGTTCACTACAGCGTTAAGGAAAACTTCCAGCAAGTAGCAGAGCATATATGGAAGAGTGAGTTATCATTGTAATCCAACTCATGATACTTACTCAAACATATAAAGGAATATCTCAAGGGCAAACAAAGAAATATGAGTTTTTTGCAGTACCACAAGCTACTTGCTCCTCTCTAGCAATTCATTTAGCGACAGCTAAACTATGAGTAGTTTGCGGCCGATTATTTCGTGCTTCTATTTGAAGTTGATGCTTTGCGCTTTAGAAGTACATGATACAATCAAAAATTTATTGACATTAAATAAATGATTCAACTGAAAAGATAAAATGGGTGAATAGTTTTAATGATGTACTCCACGTTACTAATGTTCTAGACATCTACAATTTTAACTTACTTGAAGCCTGGCCTCTCTGAGCTAATATACTTATTGGAGATTCAAAATTATCAGTGTAAATGCAAAAAAGATTAGAGGACAAGCGAAATAGTCTTGACATAGCAGGAAGGGTTCTTACAAATCATTAGGCTGCCCAATAGAGTGCAATGATTCAATTTTCTGAAAGTCTGATAATAACGAGAGGAATCTGTCGAGTCACCTCCACTGTATCATGGCGGTATTCAGACTGCTCTCAGAAGAAAACGATAACTTAAAATAGAGAAAACTTATTTTTGCAATAAGCGCTTCGGCAACAGCTCTAGATACCATGATAAGACATGGGAAACGCGCTTATAAAATGGAATGATTTTATCATAGAAATAAACATACTCGCTTATCTCGGCTCATGTGAACAGATGTTGTGAGTCGGAAATTCCACTGTCTTGAGACAGCGCTTGGTGCTTAGAGTGGTGAACTTGGAAAAGAGCCTCATTCACGTTTACCCCCCACATTTGTTTGCACAGTTATTTCATAACTAGCAAAAGCCCAAAGTGTTATATTTATGATCAATAAAAAGAAAAAAAGAAGATTATAAAAATTTGATCTATATAAATTAGAATACTTATTATACAAAATGGAATCCGGATTGTAAAAACAGCTTTATCATCTATCCATTCACCCTCGTGTACATCAAAGATATTTTGTAAAACCACTTTTACTTAGTACTTGAGCTCCGCACCTGTAGTATCAACTTAGACCTGTCATTACTATTACCAGGCTGAACCTTTAAAAAATAAAATTTTTAGATGTATTTTTGTAACTTACATTTTCGAGAGTGCGACTGCTCCATCTTTATCGCCATTAAAAGTATTCATTTTAATCTATATCAAATTATTATAATCTTCTATTTTCTTTTTATTTATCATCACCACTCAATTAAAATTGGTAGACCCGAAGAGTGCTGTTTGGAAAGATAATTTTAGGTGATTAGCGTTATAATAGCCTTAAAGCGGCCATTATGAATCAGTCTACTTGGATAAATCCTACTCATTTAAGAATAGTAAGTTGTTGAGAGCATTGATGTGAGTAATCTGTGGTCCATGTGCAAAGAGACAAATAATCCAAACTCTACTAGGTCAATGTGAAGTAATATTTCCAGCTTTGCATCTTAAAACGTGAAATCATTTTGTTTATCAATGCCTAACTTCATTTTATCAAATCATCCTCATGTTAATGATTGGCAGTCTCATGATTGAGTAAATCTATTATGACAAATGAGAGTTCATGATCAATGTCTGGTAGATTATTCACACTTTAGGGTGCCCTAGTAACTCAAAATATATACAATAAAGCTATAAATATTAGAAGATAGAATAAGTGTCATTAAAAACCAAACAAAACCTAATATCTTCTTAACTACACAGATTGTACAAATAAATTTATAGTATTTGGTAGTTTATTTTATTTGCTTTCATCATATTTTTACATATTTTTTAATATCTAAGAATATAATTGAATAAATCTTCATGTCATCAGCTTAATTCACTTGTTACTCTCGTTGCGCGTTTGGCTTTGAAGGCTTTTTCTATTTGTTCAGGAAACCTTTGCACTTCATTACTTATTCTTGTGTTTTAAGTTATAATTATTATTATGAAAAAGTTGTGGGAAATATTCCACATCTTCAATCATACAATCATAATTACCTAGATACATACATTTATTTCATCTAAAATAACAATTAAGTTTAATAAAAATAGAAACCTAATATAATAAATGCTAGGAGTAATTTCTTCATATGTAAAAAGCATAGTTTAACGACTTTTAGATAAATGAGGAGAAATTCACAGATTTAACAATAGAACAGACTGAGAAATCTCAGATGATAATTTTAATGAGGAAATGACACTAATTGACATTATTTAATTGGAATATGAAACTGTTTTCATATTCTCATCCATGTGTATTATAACAATAATTCTTAAAATAAATATATTATATTTCTATATATAGTTATATTAATTTATAATAAATTTCTAGAAGACTTTATTATGTAATATTATAATATGTATTAGAAAAAGCAATTTTTATTTGTTGAAGTTATTGATTGGCCTTTTGACAATTAATCGTTGAATCCATTAGTATATATTTTTTCCCAGATTGCCAGTTTAGTAATGAGTATAACTCTTAAAATGTTATTATGCTGCTTCATTATCACTCTAAGTTATGTACTATATTACATTAAATTTATAAATATTATTAGATTAAACAATATGATTTATTAAATTGTTGAATGTTTTTTAGATAACTTAAATAACATAATACAAATATTGCTTGTTAAACTTATTTGAGGGAACAAAAATGACAAGTTCATGAGATCTTTATAGTTTTATAACTTGTTTGATGATACTATTAATCATTTGATAGTTTAGAATACCATTTCTCTAACAATCTTTCACCAGAATTACCCAACTGCTGATAAGTACTCGATTATTACTGTTTATTTGAATAATACTCTTGCTTAGTTAATGTTTTAAATAACTTTACATCTAATTAGGCTAAAATTGAACTAAACGTTAAATAATATATTATCGAAAATAATGGAATTAAAAACCATTTGTTAAATAAATAATTATTGCTTTATTAAATTGTTAAGATACACTTCTAAGTGTTATATAGATCTTTTTTGCTTTTTTATTTTCTTATAAATATCTTACATTAAAATAACTCAAACCAAGTTACCTTTTGACATTAGAGACTGAGTGAGTAGCATCTGCATTCAACCATTTAGTATCAAATACTAAGCATCTGAGATATATTTCACTAATGATAAGATAGAAATGTCTGCGGCAAATTGTATGTAAGAAATAGGTTTCGATGATGAAACAGCAGCCCATCTAAAGTCAATAATTGCATACTCTAAACAATCAGACACAATAGGTCAACCAATAGCATTGTGGTGATTACAAGCGCCAGGTGGAGATGCTAGTAATGAATTGGGGGGAGTGATGATTCAAGTCAACTTAAAGTATAATATATAAACAAGTAATATAATAGACTATTAAATATGAAGATTATTACGATTTTAATGAATAATATGGAATCATGAATATTGTGATTTAAGTTATAGTTCAAATTAAGCTTATTAAAGTTATGAATTTGGAAAGATTTTACTATTTCCATTCTAATTTGAATTAATATTTAATAGATAGCTATATTCATTCTTTACTATAGTTATTTTAACAAGTCGTTTCAAGATTTTTCATAATTTACAATATGTATATTAATATGACAAAAATTGTAAAATTTAAATTTAAATTTTCTGACAAATTAAAAGATTTTTCTTAAAAATAGATTTCAAGTTGAGTGCACTTTGCCATATTACTAGTTGATTCTTTAATTAAAAATATTCTGCTATGACTCTTTTTCTCAACCTCCTTTCGATTAGTTTTTAATTAATGATATATATATATATAAATGAATCCGCTAATGTTGCGATGCTTTTTTTAATAAAAATAAGTAGTCAATCGATGTAGACAATATTCAATTAATAAATATAATAATTAGTATTGTAGGAATACATTCAAAATTGGGAAATTTAATTAAATTAAAATTATTTTATTTCAAAATCTTGGCAGTTAAAGTTGGCCAATTTAAACAATCTAGGGCTCATTCGATAGAGAATTCAAAATTAGCTGGACTTTATTATTGGCGGTACTATTTTATCGCATCCCTGGAGCGAGATAACTCGACTTTAATGTGAGGGTATAATTTAATGAATTTAGTTAAGTTTAATTAAAGTCGAGTTATCTCGCTCCAGGGATGCGATAAAATAGTACCGCCAATAATAAAGTCCAGCTAATTTTGAATTCTCTATCGAATGAGCCCAAGATTGTTTAAATTGGCCAACTTTAACTGCCAAGATTTTGAAATAAAATAATTTTAATTTAATTAAATTTCCCAATTTTGAATGTATTCCTACAATATTGCTTATTTCAAAAATGATTAATAATATATATACCATAACTATCAAACATGACATTAGATTCTTTGAATTAACTCTCCCCTTTCATTCTTGAGTGCCTTTGGCTGTGTTGAATGAGGTCCAGTTTCCTCAATAAAGTATTTAGTTGATCTGAGCTAAGTCTCTGACTGAATATCAGAACTAAAATATACTTTCTCTTTTTCTTGGTAGTTTAGATGTTATGAAATCGCATTTTTCAATTAGTTGATTCTTGAAGTTAATTGCATATATTACCAACATGAAAAACTTATAATAAAATCATATAAAATATCATTAGTCTTTTATATTATTACAATTATTCAAGAAAAATTATAGTACAAAGAATATATAAATTCATAATCCCATTTAAATTCATTTAAGTAAATATTCAACATAAAATATGAATAATTGATGACTTAAGGCAAGGATAATGTGAAAAATAAATCTTCAATATTTATAATATGATTTCTATTATTGAAGTAGTGGTTTGTTTTTATTATCATTATTGAACTTATATATTATTAGTTTGCTTGAATAATTTCTTGTGATGATATCTATTGCTTAAAATATTTGACATATGTTTTACTATATCAGCAGATTAAGTGACTTCAGCAGTATTTACATGTAGGCCTCACCTGGAGCCTTGCTTGGAGTTTTATCCCTTGTCATCTCCTTCCCAATCAAGACTAGCCTCTTCGTACCCCATTAAAGGCAGGGCTCGGCTTTTTCTGCGGTAATCCGTTGGGGATGCCTGAACTAGTCAGCGTGGCAGCCACCGAAGATTTTATCTTATTTTAGCTTTTTTAATTCGCTTTTTTCCCCCATAATTTATTTTTTTCAAGTTAAAGGGTAGTGTTTCATATTTTCATAAAAAAGCACCTTCTTGACCATATTTAGTATTAAAATATATATTCGGAATTGGGAGATTATAAAATAAAAAAAATATAAATTAATCAATAGTATAAGTAACTGCGGCTAATCAAAAAGATTTCCAGATAAAATTATATCTCAATTAATATAACTGCCTCATATTCAAAGCAATACTTTATGAGTATTAATATTATTATTGACATTATTATCTCTTAATGGGAGTCAGTTGAAAAATTTATAATCATCTTACTGCTAAGTTTAGAAATTTGGTGTGAAAATTAATATGCAAAGCTACAAGATAAACTTTTGGCAGAATCAGATAACGTGCTTTCAAGATGGAAATTCAGAGATGCATCATATAATTATGCAATGCCAATGAATTTGACTTTTTAAAATACTTACAAACACAGAGGAAGTTAAGGGAGCTAAGAGTGTTAATATGTGCAAACTACAATTTATATCATCATGATGGTTAATGGATACATAGAATTAAATGACTAAAATTGTATGAATAGCGGAAAAAGATTTTACGATTCCCATATATTTTAAAGATGCTGAAAATGGGCTATTCCCAAGTAATTATGCTAGTTTTTAAAGACTTAAGCAAATAGTGAAAAACTTTAAATGAATAAACTCAGAACAAGACTATATGGAAGGCTTTTCATGAAAATAGGATTTGAAGATAAGACCTTTAAGATCATACGGATTTTAAAATTCTTGGAAAAGTAAATATATCAAGACTCTATTTCATGGAAAGTATTATGGCAATAATAGAAATCCATTCATGAAGAGCCACATATTATTTGGAAAAGGTTGTGCTCATCAAATTAATCTATGATAGTCAAATAGTGATATTTTAATTTAATGTAGCAGTAGCAAGAAGCCCAGCAAAGATCGTAAGAATACTGACTTGGATGTAAAATAAATGAGATGTGAAAGCTATTATCATACTTGGCCAAACAAAAGTACTGCATAAGGCGAAGAAAGTTTTGGATGGGATGCCGCAATGATGGGATTAATCTAAGTAAAGGGAAGCAACTGTCATTAGTGCAACAGCTAAAGCTAATAACGAGAATACGAATCTATAAAACTTATTAAATGTCCTTAAATAAGCATGAAAAGCAAAAGCTCAGCATCCTCATTTTCTGATTATTTTAAAATAATTGCTAATAATATTGCAATAGATTAGAAATAACTTGCAACTTAACAAATTTATAAAATTAATTGTCTTGACTCCTAATTTATAGTTACTAAAATCTTAAGACCAATTGGATACGATATCTTAGATAAATTTGGAAGAAGAAGTTACTCTGCTTTCATCAAAGAACTTACAAAACCCCAACAAACCCCATTACCCCTAGAATAAACATAGATAATTATGATCATTATAGAATAAAGAAAAAATATATAATAAAAAGAAAAATGTAGATCATGTCACATCAAATTAATTGATAATAGCCGTATCATAGTATTAAAGAATAAAACAACAAAATCTAACATTTCACAAAAGACTTTGAAACTGCTGACACGAAATATATAAAATTTTATCTACGAAAATTCCATAAAATCTTATCAATTGTAGTGACTCATAGAACTAAAATTTTAGTTTTGACAGTAACTAAATCAGCAGTAACAAAATTAAACAAGGTAACTAGAAAACCTAGATTGTGCAGTAGTATAAGACAAATATATTGAAATTCTAGAGAAAAAGTAGTCATTAATGGCATTTAATATGAAAACTTTATTTGTCATAATCTTTGATCTCCACATGCCATGAGATTTTACCATCATTAATAAGAGTTTTATAAAGATATGTTGCACAGTTTCAAAGTTATCAACTTTGATTATATTAAAATTAAAACTTTAAAAGTTACTTTTTATGATGGAAGTATAGCGAGTGCATATTCATAATAATAATTAAATATAGATTATTATATTAATTAAATCTAACATCCTCCATCTTCATAGGTTTAGTTTGTATTATATCACTTTAAGTTCATTTATAAAAAATACCAGCATAGTTTTTTTATAAAAAAGTTAAAATAATAAAAATTTCCAATAAATAAAGTAAACTTACTTTAATACTGATTAAAAGTTTGGATTCATGAGCCGATTGGATATATCCTGATAGTCTTCATTGGCATTTAATCAGAGTATGTCCTGATCAGCTTTTAATTCGTACTAATAAAGTAAGATTTATTTATATTTTACAAAGAAAACTTAATGAAGTTGGATTTTATATCTATATATAATAGGAATGATATGATGAAATAAAGGAATGTTTTTCTTTTTACTTACATTACTATATAAATAAATATTATTTATGGTAGGAGCCAGGAGTCAGGCAGATCACATAATAATTCCCATATTTATATGACCAACAAAGCTTAATTACACAACACTTCTATAAATCATCTATTTTTGTCATTTACATATATAAAAGCCATATAAAATTTATCTTTATAAGGTAAATTGACTAAGCCCCCCTATGAAAAATTAAGATTCTTTGTTGTATGACATGATTATAATAGACTTGACTAAATGCAGTTCGTTAATAATCTAAAAGTTAAAAATAACTCTTTCTACGATTATAATTATGATAGTATACAACAACTAGGTAACATATATTAAAAGTGACGGATTTTTCTTACTGATGTTAGTATAAATTAACCAGTACTAAATGAATAAGAAAGACTAGCAATTAAGGAAATCTCAACATTTATTGCCAAGTTAAATAATCTATCAAATTAGCCAGTATTACTATTAGAAGTCTTCTATGAGAAAGATATAAAATTATGCAAAATGTCAAAAAATTCTGCCTTATGTAAATAATGACAAACCTAGACAACGACACTTTCAAATGAATACTTAAATATGTTAGTTCTACATCAGAAACATAAAAATTGGAGTGCTATTAGGATTGCAAAATATGTTTGAGACAGCACAAGCTATTTACACTAAAGCTGCTAAAAAGATGAGAAAAATGATTATCTAATGCTAAAGCGCTAGCTTTCTAAGCTTATCCATTACTAGATATAAGAAACTAGTTCAAGTTGTCGCAAAGTAATAGTTAGTAGAATTACTTAGATTTGCTAGAATGAGTTAATAAACAAAAAAAGAAATGTACAATATTTAAATTTATTTATATTTATAAGCAGTTATGTTTGTAAGATTGTTTTATGTGAGTAATTTGTATAAGTATTATATTGACTAAAAATTTGATAAGAAATCCATCCAGTTTTAATAAAGCAACTTATAATATTATTTAATTAATAGCTATACAATCAAAAGTATAATCATGATGTTTTTTTTTAGAAAATAAAGTGAATTAGTAATTTGAATTATAATTAATTGAATTTGATAAATTAAAATGAATTATTTAAATCTAAAAAACTTGCCTGTCTAGTAGTTATATTTCCTCTCTTTGGTTATTTGCATGATTGAGTAATACAATTGCTACTTATCTTCACTCCTTTGCTGAACCTTGGTCTGTTACCACTACTGTTCTTACCAGCAGCAACCCCTGTAAAATTAAAATTTTTAATATGTTTTTTGTAACTTACATTTTAAATGAATGACACTGCACGTTCTGATCAGACATTTTCTCTTTTATTAATATATTTGATTAATTTATAAATTTAATTCACTTTATTTCAAAAATTTTATGAATATCTTAAACTAATCATTATTTATTGGACCAAAATTAATAAGAAAACTTAATAATTGAGCAATAAAAATGGAAGTATATTTATTTTTAATAATAGTGTATATAATATTACGAGCTAACTCGAAATAAAATCTTTTTGAGTTAGCTCGTAAATTTAATTGATCATATTGTAATATAATAATTATTATACATTCTTAATTATTAATATACTACTAGTCAAATTTTTGAATATTTTCTAAGTGTAAAAATTTAAAGAATAATAGAAAAAGGCATTTAAAAAAAACCAATAAAAAAGTTGATCTTATTACAAAAAAATACTTAGATGATTGATAGGAGAAATTACAGGTTTAAATTGATTAATTTCAGAGAAGCTTAAACTTTATGCTACTACTATTAATAATAAGAGAATTATATTATAAACAAGGAAACCATAAAAAGTTAGTAAAATACTGGTAAGAGAACGAAAGTATATTTTCCCAATTAAAATCCAGAAAAGTTAAAAATGAAGAGATGAACGCTGAATTTAATAAGCTTCAGTGTCAAATACAAACTCTAATTCGAATCTACACTGTACCACAAAATTTCAGATATATTCGTTATAGGTTGATATATCAGAATCTTACGATAATGTGAAACATGATAAATTATTCGAGGAACTATCAAATAATAATGTGGAAAGCTAAGAAAGTATTCGACAACAAAGTAATTTTGATAATAAAAGAGTAACTGATAGTAAATTATGCATTGACCTGAATTTAAAATTTCATAAGATGGATGAATTAAAGGAATAGAAAAAAGTTCCTTCAAAGTATAATGGAAAGATTTAAAAATGAACTTGAATAAAACAAAGACGGTAGCTCAGTCATTCAAAAAGACTAAAATTGATAATAAAGCCTATGAACACTAAAAGAGTTAAAATTAGGACTATATAATTAATATCTGTATATTAGTAGCAAAACTTAGTACATGGGATTAACGGTATAACCCCGGGATAAAGTCCTTGGTCCGTAAGCTTTAACAAACCTATCTTTCTTACTAAAAAAATGCAATTAAATAAGGTGAAAATTTAAATAATCTAAAAGTTAAATAATCAAGATTGCAATTCTCAAAAAGATTTGCAAACCCAATTTAATAAAAGGATCCAATATGCTATATACAAGCGTTTTAAGGTATTATTAGCAGCATATGTCGTAATTGTATTAATAAAATTTGAAGAGAAGCAACCACTGATTTATATGAAGCAACTCTGGATAATATGATACTATGATAAAAGCAGCTGGAGCAACTAGGAAAATATTAAAAAATTTAAAAAGTAAACTAAAAATAATAATAATACTCACAAAGTATTACTTTGAATATAAGGCAGTTATATTAATAGAGATATAATTTTATCTGGAAATCTTTATGATTAGAGGTAGTAGATTACATATACTACACATTAGTTTAAAATTTATTTTACAATCTCCCCATTCTGAATGTACTTTTTTAAAATAATATTGATCATTAATCTTTGAAAAATAAAAATTGTTAGAAATTCTAAATCAACGTAATAATAAAATTATATGGTATTAAATTCAATTAAAATTGGATTAATATCTTAGGTGAAGAAAGTAAAACCTCTCTAATTTTGAGACACTTATTCTTTCATTTCTCTTAGTAAGTATTGATTTAATTAAATTTGAACGTTATTAACAGATATTCAATACTTATGATTGAAAATTAAAGTTTTAAATAAGCAATTTTAAATTAGGACTGCTAAACTGCGAAAGATTATATATTAAAGATGTTTCTCTTAAAACAGGAAAATTCACATTATACCTGAAAACTATTCAAATTCATAACTATATGGTTCTTCGTAGAATCAGAAATGATTTGAGAAATATATAAACAAATATAATTTTAAAGTGCAAAAAAATAGGCTATTTATACAAATGACTATTAGTCAATTCATGTCTTTATTTATTTCACTTTTTGTAAATTAGATTAAGTTTAGTTTTAATAAATTAAAATATATGCAGTTTTTTGTATTTGCGTTTAAATAATTCCCAATCTTTTGTATTTTATCAATAGTAAGAATGACTAATAATGATTTGCATAATTTAAATAAATATCAGCTAATTTCTTTAATTATCTTTTAAGCATCTGTTTTAATTCCATATATCTCTTAAGAAAAGTAAACCATTAATTTCTACTGCTTTTCTATTGATCCTTCAGATTATCTATAAATTTAAAGTTCCCTTTCAATATTTAATTAATATAGCTCAATATTTATTTAAAATTAAAATACATAAATAAGAATGAATAAAAGTTAAAATATTAAATATACTTCAATTTTTAATGCACGTTAAAGTTTCTAATTAAAAAAATGATCATAAATATTTTTTTATATAATGACGATTGATGAATAAAACTTAAGCTAAATTTACTATTAATAGATTACTTTTAATTTAAAAAAATGAGAGAAATAAGGATAAAAATATAATATATGAATATTAAAATAAAACCCCAAAGATAAGAAAAGATGCAAAGATTAGTGTTATATAATTAACTTAAAAATTATAATAAAAATATTAATAGTATTAATAAATACTAAAAGATTGAATAACAATAATTAAACATTAAATAAGAACGAAAAATTGATCTTAGACAGATTATATTCGATCCAAGAATAAAATAAATATTAAAAATGAATTTAATGCTAAATCCAAAAATTAAAAAAATTAAAATTAAAACAAAATAAAATTGCTCTGTAAAATTAAATCCTTGTGAATTATACGGGGATGCTTTTAAAACACAAGTTTGAACAATCGGAAATATTACCAAAAATGATATTTATTTTATAAAATATTTTTAATTAATAAAATTCAACTTTTGCAAAAGGAATCTTATTTCTTGCTCCACTAGGTGCTGAGGATACAGCAAAGATGCAGATCTTATTTATTAGTGGGAGTTATATGAAATAAAAATTGTCTGAGCACCAGACTTTATAAAATTTTGTCATTTTAACAAATTCACATTATTCTACATTTTACCTAGTTCATCAAAAGACAAATTATAATGAAATATGATATTTTATAACTTCAAAGTATTTTCTAATCTTTTAATTTTTTTGAAGTTATAGGCTTCTTTGGATAAAAGAAAATGGTAGTTTCTGTGTTATTGCTATCATAGAATTGAATTGGGGTAATCAGATAAATAATATGCAGTTTATTCCATTATTACTGACTAATGACTTGTTACAAATCATTTTGGCATTATGTGGTGACGTTAAGTTTAGGACAACCGTATTAGATCAGTATTTCCGAGATTGTTTTGATCCGATTTGTCATTTGACACTTTAAATTTTTGTTTAAAGGCTAAATACTACACGCATTTGACAATTAAACAAACTTGACAGTGGATTTTGTGTTCACTTATCGAATTTAAAATTAATCAATTTATATTAATATCAAATAAATAAATGATTTAAGAATAGTTATTATAGAAAATTGACAGGACTTATTTTTTGTGTCAAGGATTTAGATTATTAGAATTAATATTAAGTTGTTAAAATGTGAATTGACTTAGTTTTTATTTCAAATTACCTTAAGCATCAGCGAACAGTATATACAGTCAAAACCCCAAAACCCCTTAGTGAGGTTTATAAGAGCTTTGATTTGTAGGGTATTGTTGGGGTCTTATTGGGGTTAGTAGAGAAAATGCAGGTTTTTTGTGAATTTAATGAATATTTAATGAGTATTATTGTATTTAATTCAGACAAATTTTATCTGCTTATCTTTGTGGTACCTCTTGAATCTAGCTCTCTTGAGTGCTTCATGTATGTCTTCTAGCGATTATCTTGGATAAGCTGGA
>ARYC01009194.1:0-16721 GCA_000711775.1 Oxytricha trifallax | reverse complement strand
GATGAAATGAACATAGATGCAGGGGCTGGCACTAAGAGAAGAAATATGGACCCAAGCAAGCCATAAGAAGAGGAGAAGAAAGAGAAGCCAAACCCCTTTATTGGGCCAGTTTAATATGTGAATATATTCATTCGTTTAAATCTAAAACTTATTTATAAACATTCATTCTTCCCTTTCTCGCACAAATTGTTGTCTTATCTACGCTCACTCTCTTACAGCTGCTTTGAATTAAGTCTACTGTATCGATGGGCAAGTCATGCATAAGGTGATACAGCAGCAGCTTCTTGTAGTGAGTCTTGATTTAACTCCAGTAGAATTCAATTCCATTAAATTATGGGCTATAAGCAACGTTGTATACAGGAGTTATGTTTAGCTCTTCATAAGCTTTCTTAGACTCTTTAGTCTTATGAACTGAGAAGTTATCAACAAACAGGATGATCTCTTGGTTACTATACTTCTCTCTGAGCTTATGTAGGAACTCTATATACTACTCCTCGCTTAATAGAGCGAGGGTGAATAACATAACTCTCCAGGCCTGAATCCTCGCTAATACCAGCTAAAATTGCATGAGTGATAACCTTTACTTTTTAGTCATAAACCTCTATGTTATCATACTTCTTATACCAAGACTTATTAATAAAGGTATTGAAGGTGAATACAGCTTCATCAGCGTGTATGAACTTGATGTTATTAGTAATAGCTATCTCCATTTAATCATATATATAGTTTATATTATTACTATAAAATGGCACTGTAAAATCAATCACTCTTTCACTCTGTTGACAGTCTTGAAAGTAATACCATTTCTTCTATAAATATTGGCTATAGTCTAAGGAGAGATGCGAATGTCAGGAAACCTGCGATGAAACATCACAGCTCGCTAGTCTAATGGAAAGTGTGCCCAATACTTCAAAGTCTTCGAGTCGCAGAGGAAGTTAATATGAGCCTGAGAGAACTTTTATTTTCTTGCAGGATGCGTTCAACAACCAGAATTAAAATGCTAAACAGCTAGCAAGCAGTGATACCTAACAGTTGAGGCACTCTTGCGTAATAACTTTGCTATAGCTGCGTAATTTAGTACAGGTTTGGCTTAGTCTATATTAATACACGTACCATACCTAAGCTTAAGCAGTAAATCTAAATATTACTCATCAAATATCGACCCTAAATTTCGCTAATTTCTATTTCTCATTTTGTAAATTGGCCTAATTTCTCTACTAACCCCAATAAGACCCCAACTATACCCTACAAATCAAAGCACTTATAAACCTCACTAAGGGGTTTTGGGGTTTTGAATGGGTTGCAACACTCGAATGAGAGTGTTAAAATAAACAAACATAAATCTAAAGCTATATCATTTAAATAGCCTCTAGGAGTGTCATATATATTAGATAATTAAACTCCAAGCGGATTTTAAGTAAATTAATTTTATGTGAAAAGCATCTTAAATCATTTAGATACGTAAACTTTATACGTTAACTCTATAAGCATTAATGATATAATCTAATTGGAATTTTGAGCAACATAATTCTTTAGATGCAGTATTAATTTCTATGAATTAGCATTGTTACTAGATGCATTCAAGAAGAATTGAGAAAATGCCCTGGTAAAGATTTAAAAGATTTTGCATTCATATTATTCTTTAATTTTTAAACCTTTCACTTATATTATGCAATCAGAAATGCTTCATTATTTTGGAAATGAAATAAATTTTAAAGAATATTATTATATTAATAAGAACATGCAAATCTCAAATTAGGTATATTTGGATTATGGTTATTGTGTAGAAAATAATATGATTAGTATACAATATGAATTGACGTTTTAAAAAAAGAATAAATGAGTACATTGGAATTGAAAGAACATGGAATTATTCAGTATACTCAAAAATTTTTCAATACAAATTGAATCAGAATATTAAATTTTAAGGTAAATATACCTTGAAAAATCATTAAGATTATTAAAGTATTATATTAATAATAAATACTTATTAATCAAACTCAGAGAAAACATAGCTAATTGATACCTAACAGTAGCTAATCTAAAGTTAAAAATAAAATAAAATATTTCAATTAAATAGTAGCAATGTGAGATTATTTAGAATTTACATTTTATTAAGAGGCTCTTGAAGCAAGTAAATTTTTTTTTTCTCAAAGAAATTTTCAATATTATATAAAAGGTTTTAAGTTACTGCGCCTAATTGCAAAGTTATAATGCTATTAAAGAAACTATTAATATACTAATAACCATTCATTTATTTTCACTCAGAGTATTAATTTAATAGTATGATAAATTAAAAGATGATATGAATAAATAAATTAAGATATCAAAAGTAAATTGCTTGATTTTGAAAGTAATGTCCAAAATCAACTTAGAGTTCACCTTACTACTATGATGATTTTATTTATAGCAACGATTAATTTTATTCAAATATCTGAAAATATTATCATTGGGGTTTTAAATACTCACAGCATTGCAAAATATGCAAATTACTAAGAATAGTTATTGCAATATTTATATTCACATGGTTTAAATTTAGTGATAAAATACTAATTAAAAATTAGGTAATTACATATTTATTAATAATAATAATATTTAAGACATTTATTATGCAATTTTACTGATAAATTATAACTCAATATTGTAGAAATTTCACAGATATACGATATGATTGCTTGTAAAATTTAATTTATTAAGTTAATATTCTCATTCTCACTACTTTACTATCTCAGCATCTCTACTTCTTTCTGCCTCTACACCTCCTGTATTTTTATTTCTTGTCGATATATTCTCATCCGCTTTGATATCGGCCTGTTAGTTGATAGCTTGGTTAAGTTATGGGCATGTTATCCATCGGCCTACCATTCCATCTGGATCTCCAACATTTTGTTTTTTATTATAGTGATAGTTTTTAAGACTCTGGTCTATTCCATTTTAAACTATATTTCAGTTCTTTGTGGAATAGAACTTAATTCCATTTTGCATATTAGCTCATTCCATGTGATGACTAAGTAATTTAATGCTCCTCATCTAAGTCCAATTCTCTTTTTCCGACAGTTATTAATTTATTTTTTGTAACCTTATTCATATCCTTCTCTTTTATTGAAATGCCAGACTTCCCAATTCTTATTCTGAAATATTGAACATTCAGATTAATTACAAACTTGTATCTCGATGTTTTTATCAAACCATTTGAGAATATCTAAAATTCTCTTGGTAGCTCAAATGTTAGTTGATTTGTTATTAATATTACCTTAACTCAGTAGTTGTCTAAGGCTTGCTGTTTTTATTGAATTCAGGTTTGTAAACAATCTCTTCTGTACAGAACTTACTTTATTTTTATCATACATCATCAATTAAATGAATTTCATTGGTAATTTACCAAAAATACCTTTAATGTTCTAGATTCTTTGGAAATTTTAAATAATATACATTTATTGTAGCTATTCATGGTTTTTAAGCAGCTTATTGATATGATTATACTCTGAAAGTCCAAGATTATAGCTGCAAGATTAGTAAAATTAATAGTTTTACCCTAAAGAATAAGTAAATTATTGCCAAGAATAGAGATTTATGATACATGTGATGAATTAATTAACAATAAAAAGTAATTAGAATATAAACTATAAAAGTCATATATTAACTCAAGTTGTAATTAAAAATCTTGAAAGCTTTAACGCATAATTTTTATACTATCCCTCAATAAATCATTATCTTATCATAAATGCTAAATACTAAGATCTCAATATTTATTGGATTATTAATTAGCATATCAATTGTAAATTTGTAAATAATTAATTTATGAGTTAGTTATCAAATTGTCTGTGCTAACTCACAACTATGACTAATATGAAGCTCATAAAACTTATAATTAAAGCAATTCAATATAAATATATTTGATTGTTACTGTTTATTTTATAATTATTGAATATTTATAGAAAGTATGTTATTTTAATAAATAGATAGATTTAAAATGTTTAGTATCTGAGCTAATCCTTGTATCCCAAAGAACTATAGGATTAAGAATAATATATTGAATTCTTATTTTAATTATTAATATTAATAAATAAGAAACACAGAATGGGTATACTGAGCAAAACACAACGAGACTTAATCTAAGCAGATGTCGAAAACAATGACTACAAACATTTAGCAAAATGCACAATCGATATCATCAAACAAAACTAACAACAATGGGGACTCCACATACTCGAAATTTTAACTTTCATAGCCAGAAAACTCATAAGAAAAGGTTACTCTGCAGTCAACCAGTTCCAGATATACCTAACTTGTATACAATTTGACAAAGAAAACAATACCGAGGTAATACAACTGTGGATTCAACGACTATTTCAAATGTTGAGACTTGCTTCAATTAATAACAAATTCATAAAACCCCAATACACCTCAACAAAACCCCATAAATATCTCGAAAGGTCCTATGCAATTGACTCTGAACAACCACCCTTGCCACCTGACCATGTTGGGAAGGCAGAAGATATCTTTTCAGAGTTAGATAGTAATAAATCATAGTCTTGGCTTGGAGATGCACACGAAGGTAAAGATAAATTATCACAAAAAAGATAATTTACACCGACTATGAGGAAGACTGGAGTTCCTTGGAGGAAAAACAAAGATATGACGACAATTCAAACGATAGTTCTTATATTGACGATTCTAGTTAACATACTTACTATATAGAGTCTGACATTCAAGAAGAAAGAAAATCAATGTATCGCTCCGTGACGCACTCAGTCTAATAAACCAATGACGTCAAATACTTCATAGAAGAAATTTAGTACTAAATAGGAAATTAATCTTAATCATTTAATTTAGGTTTAGTACTAAATATGGATCTTAATAATATAGAGATTGCATATTAATATAATTAATATTAAATATAATCAGATATGCAGTCTTTAACCAAAGCACAACTTCAAAACAGATTTGATACTAGAGAATCATACATCTCTATTTGGAAAACAACAATCAACAGTGGACTCTACAAAGTCACTAAAAGGTTTTCAGAAGCAATTACAGCAATCTACCAAAACTTAGATAGCGATGCTATGTTTAAGTGGTAAACATGAAAAGGGCTAGCTATCAGAACATGAAACCCCACCAGAACTAGAAAGCTTCGTAAGACTTTTTAATAGAGACATTCTCAAAAATGTCATAGCAACCGAAAGATGCTGTTTATCAATTAGCTCAGACTACTTCTCTCACTTAAAAAAGATAGAAATTTACGTAAAATGTTTTTAAAAACATGCCTACTTCCTCAAAAGTGACTTAATTTAACTTATAACTTCCAGATGCAGAAAACTAATCTCTCATAAAGACCTAAAATTCACCATCAATGTCAAACACTTTGACACTCAATTCAAATTCAATGACCTTGGAGATCATGTCCAAATCATTAACCAGAAAAGAGGAAAGATAGGAAGATCAAGAAAGAGAAAGACAAACAGAAACAAAGGAAAAGGAAGAAGAAGAAGAGGCAGAAGATGAAGACTCAGTATACCAGGAGAGAATCTCCGAAAAACTAATAGGGCTTGTGCCTTATAAAGCTCTTTAGCTTTTGAAGATCGGAGGTCCCTAGAGACCTCAATGTGATCACATTATTATTATTATTATTATTATTATTATTATTATTATTATTATTATTATTATTATTATTTATTTTGATATTGTATTTGTTGATTGAATTATGTGGCATTAACTTGCTTAATTCATATATCCATTCATTTTTATTTTAATTTATCTTTCTGTAGTAATGACTCAGTGTTAACACTTCTCATTGATAATTACTGTAGTTTTATTGTATTTTCATCTATAACTCCAATTATCTGCCCCCAATACTTTTCCTTTTCACAAAGCTTTTTTGAAACTTCTTTTGGACCTTAAGTAACATATTATTGATACAATTCTTGAGATTTATGGAGATTATCCCTTCTTTGTATGTGTAATATAATCAAATCTTTGCTTTAGGACTCTGATAAAACTCTTAAATTAAATCTGATTTATTTATAATTTCATGCTTTAAACTATCCTAATGTTTGTCAAATGTTCTCAATTGAGTGGTTATATTTAGTCTATCTTCTTGCTAGAATCAATTTTTTATCTTTTAACAACTAATAACGCCCATTGGTTTGTTTAATTAAGATTACATTTCATTTTCTCTCTTATATTAAGGGATTCCTTTTATATATTTCTCTCTCTGAGTTAGTACCTTATTACTTTCATTTTTAAACTTTTACTAACAAATTTTCATTTCTGTAGTTTTATTGTTAGTGTGATTACTCCTTTTCTTTATCCATTTTTTTGTTAGAATTACTTGAATCATTTTACTATAGGATTTCTTTCATATTAATGTTATTATTTTTTTAATTCTTTCCATTTATAAACATATGTGATATTTATTTAATCTTTCAATTTTTTAGTGTAATCATCATCACTCAAAGCTTTACATCAATCTTTATCTATTGTTTCTTCCTTTAATTTGTTGCTCTCAGCTCCTTTCTTAACTTTTGTTTGCATAAATTCATCTCCAGATCTCTGATTCTGTTGTCTAGCGATTTCTTGTTCAATAAACCCTTTATTTTAGTTCCGTTCTCTATGTATATTAGATTATTTACTATTTTAGGACTTTTTTTAAAAAACTTTTTGTGTCCAATCACCATTAATTAAGTAGCAACTTCTAATGAGGTTCGTGTTCATAAATGTTAATTCTAGAGAAGTTTATCACACAGTAGAATATTTCTGTTCTATCTTAACTTATTGACATCATTATCATTTACATGCTAGGCAAAGAATAGCTTTATCTATTTCATTCCTCTTTACTTAAGTCTTTACATTTTTCAAACACTTTGATATAGTTTTATAATAGTCTCTCTTGCTTTTCATCAAATGAGTTGAGTGCAATTACTTAGAATTATGTTTTAGATGTCTTTTGGAGATTCAATGTACATAAAACAAAGTAGATCTGATACATGTTGCAATTACGTTATCATACATATTGTTTGGTTATTTGATCAAGAAGTCTCCCGTATAAGTACATTTGTTTCTAAATGTCTTCCCTAATCATAAAAGAAAGTGATTTAGAATACAGTTAGTTACCTAAAGATAAATACCTAAATACATAAAATCCATGAATATTTTCTATTTAATTAATAATTTGTCGTTTATCATGCATAAAGTATTGTAAATGTTAACTATGCTAAGTTAAACTTGTGTGATCATTTATTTATTTGATTTCTTTGAAACATCAAATTACTTTACTATTATTCATGATGGTGTTGGCATTTTTTTAAAGTTTTAATAAAAAAAGACACAGTAAGTTCCTTATATTTTAACAATAACTTACTAATTTTATATGTATAATTAAAGCTTCATTGAAATAATAAAGAACATAGGAGAAAATAGTGTTCTAAGTTCTTAATACAATTTGAATTTATTTCCTTAAAAGTAGGGGTGTTATAATAAATTAATAAAATAATATAATGAGATACAAACAAACTAAGAGTAAAATTATATCAAATTTAAATGTAAATTTTACTTAAAAGTTTAATTATTCATAAAAATGATAAGCCAAGAAAGCTCAAAACGAAAGAAAATCATCCAACTAAATTGGATAGCAGAAATCTAAAACAACAAATAGTAGTTTATCTAAGTTCATAATCATAAAGAGAATTGGGCTTACGGATATCCTAGATTTTGATGACTATTTAGAGTAGGCGGAAGAGTGGATTCTAAATTATTAGCAAGAAGCCAATTCTTGAAAGAATCGTAAGAAATTTCTAGGTCCAGCGTAGACATTGTATGTGTGCATTGAGAAAGTCTTAAGAGAAATAGCATAAATAAATAACTCGCATCGAGGGCTTAAAGCCCCCCGAGCATATCATTAAAAAGGAACTCAGTTCCTTTGGTTGTTTCTTCTCTTTTTGTTGTTTCTTCTGGGTCTTTTTGGTTGTCTTTGTTTGTTGTTTGTTTTTCTACCCGTGAATTAATTTTGTCTTCTTCGGTCTTGTCTTAAGATGGTGACAGAATCGTCACCTACATGTTTGTATTTAATTGATGATTAAACTTATAAGATTTTGACTGAGAATTTAATAAGACCAAGGGAGATAAACGATTTAAAATTTTCTTTCATGAAGAAGATGAGATCGGATGAGAGGTTCTTGGAGAAGTTCCAAGGTGTTTTAAATCTGATTGTGTTTGTGTTAAGCATTAGGTCTTGGTCTGTGTCGCAGTACATGATGACGTCTTAGTTGTAGGATCTAAGTTTGTCAATGGTTTTGAGAAAGGTTCTAATTTGTTTAGGAGTAGCAGGGTCATTAGCTATGGTGTGCTAAGCTTTAGTTTCTCTGTCAAGGTTGTCTTCGATTTGTTCGAAGTAGTAAGCAATTGTGTTGGCTAGTCCTTGAGTTGCTGCTTGTATTCTGAGGGAGACGATTTGTTCTTTGAGCTCTAGCGCTTGGAAAAGGGTTCTGGCTGAGACTTTAGTGCCATTGTTGACTTCGTCGATGAGGGATTTGAATGCTATGTCAGTCTTGGTTGTGTAGAAGTCTGGAAGGTCTTTGACTTTGGTAGAGGCTTTGTCATTCATTTGGACGTCTCTTTAATCGCTCATATTTAATAGTGATTAATATTTTATTATTAATTAGGAATCTTGTTTAAATTTTTCCTAATCAGAAATCTTATTAAAGGGTGATTCCTTAATAGAGTTTAAAGGTTCCTATTGAATAGGAATTTTGTTACGTGACGTATTAGAGGACGTAAAGGATTATTCACCTCCTTCATAGAAGGAGATGTCGGCTTCAGAGTCATAGTCTAGGAAACTAGACTTGTTTATTCGCGCTTGGAGAATAGCGCATTGAGAAGCTAGGAGTTCCTGTTCTTCCTCCATGAATTGTTGGTTGAGGTTCAGCATCTCTTACTGAGAGAACCTGTTGTGTAATTGTGAAAGTGCACTTTCGAGTGGATGAAAGTCAATTTTTGTGTTAATGGGGGAGGAAGGCTTAGGAATGAACTCCGGAGATTGGGAGTTGAGGTTACCAAAATCAGTAGCTGGCTATTGGGTTTTAGGGATCCATTTGTTGTTAACTTGGACTAGATAGAGAGACTAAGCTAGGAGTTCGAGCAAGTTTGCAATGTAGTGGTTGTTTTAGTTGTGAGCTCTGATTTTGGCTTCATTTCTGAGTTTGAAGATTAGGGATGGGTTGATCTGGGCAACTTTTTTGGCGATGTAGATAACTTTTTAGATTTTAAGATGTCCCCAATCGTTTTTCATAGACTCTGTGATGATGATGTCGATGATGTCTTTGAGTCTAGATCCTCTGATGAGGGTTGAAATGAAATTTTTTGTGTAGGTCGAGAAGTTGGGAATTTCGCTCTTATGTTCCACTCACTTGGATTATAATTTAATAATAATTAAATTAAAAAGAAATAGTAGCATTTCTTTTACTTGAGAAGCTTAAAATTAATATAATCATTCACTTTAGTTTTGCATATTTTTCGTATATAAGACGTAAGAAATTGCTATTTATGGGAACGGCATTCCTTTTTCCAAAGGAAAATGACTTTACATCGCTGAAAAGTTCCTTCTATCAAATATAGATATCAAAGGAGTAGCACGAAAATTCCTTGGAGATTGGTATATTGCATTAAATAGAGACTTATCCTTTATTATATTGTTGAAACCACAATTCACGATGGTAGACACCCAGTTCGTGTTTGGGCAAAATAATCCATGTAAATTGAAATGCCCAATAATCGTGGACAATCCATCACAATAACAGGTGCTTTTATCACGCTGGTAGTAAGTATACAAAATAACAAAGGGACAAAACAATACTAAAAATCCAAGAATTTCATGAACATCGTAAAAGCACCTCAGGCTTAAAAATCTGTTTGATGGACAATCTGCCTATTTATCATAGCAAATTTATTCAAGATTTTTTTAATAGTAATTTCAAGCCATGTTTACTATCTCCTTACAGTTTCACTCTTAACTTTATTGACCGTCTTTGGGCACTTCCCAAGTGTTAATGGAGAAAGGAATGTAATTTCATTGGAAAACGATTTGCTTACAAATGCTTTGATAATAACTCAGCTCATAAGATTCTTGCCAGTATCGATTCAATAAAATTGAATCGATTATCGACTTCGAACACCAATGCTATCATTCGTTCTATCCGTTTTCTTTTATTATGACTTCAGGCCTTATTGACAGTTCCATTTTCGAGAGAGTACAAAATTAATTCTTTAAAGCACTCAATAATAACATTTTTATGGCAAGTTGCCTATTAGTGCTAATGGTTAGGGTGAGAGACTTAGCTTATAATTAACTCGAGATTTTTAGAGAAGCAGCTTTTGCTTTTAAAGCATCTTATTAGCTTATCACACGATCACCAATCTTTTCTTCTTGTGCTTATTTTTGAAAATCGGGAGGTTCTTAAGGAAGACCATTGGAATTTCTTCGGTCATTGGAACTTCAAGCTAATCTATGCTGCTGGAGGCACATAACTCTTGTCAAAAATTTCATCTCATGATATTTTTGTAGACAAAATATCAATAAATCACTACTGTTTGGAGCACTCTAAATAGAGACTCCAGTTTGTTAGCCCATTTAACTGATTTATAATCAAATTTTTCTAAAAGAGCAGCTTTAGAACGGGGTTTGACGCATAAAAACAATTAAATATCCTTGTATAATTCACCATAATATTCCTGCGATTACTGCAGGCAAATATCTTCTGTTATAATATAGCACGAAGCTTTTGGTAGGTAGAATCCGTTTCTCACCTGACTCATATAGCTCTTGCTTGATTTTAACGGACTGAGAAAATTTATCGAGCTTTACTCTGTTATGATCATTAATTTCCGATTAATGTTATACTTATATATGATTATATATATATATATATTATAATTCATATTTCCAAATTTGATGTAATTTTACTCTAAGTTCAAAATCTGATATAATAACTATATTTGATCTGTCAGTTGAGTAAAATGTTATATATAAATACATAAATTAATAATATTTTAATAATACTTTATTTAAATGTTTTTAGGAATTTCAACAAATTAGTTTGCATAATATTAATAAAAAAATTATATAATTAGAAAATGTTTAATTTATAAAATTAAACAAAGGAATTTTAATTATTAGAAGGAATTCTCAAGTCACCAATAGACACTTTTCATGTCCAACTAGAGTTCCAAGATATCAGGTCTTGTAGAGAACCTTTAAAACACTTTGCCTGTTGAATTGTACTATGTATAGACTAATAAGAGATGAGAAGGATTATAGTTAAAAAGTTGATAATGATACAATATTTACTAAAAGAAATCCTAATTTTCTCATGAGAAAACGCATCTTCAATATAGTCATGATTATTAATATGTCTTGATATAAATGATGCTTATTTTATGTCAGTTATCACTATAATTATTTAATAGATATTTTAATATTAATATTGTAAGCTCATTGAGATCTCTGAGTATCCCTGATATAATATAAGTGTTATCATGTAAGAAAATACTTTTTTATTTTTGGAGTAAATTTTTTTAGTTACTTAGTCTATTTTTCTCTCTTTTTTTCTGTTGCTCTACCCATTTATCCTCTTATTCTTTATTTCTTTGTTCAGTTTATTATATTTTCCACTTTTAATTTATAACTATAATAAATCTTCATAGTTTTACTGTTGTTGAATTAATGCTCTAATCTGTTTATACTGTTTGAGGATGTATGCCCCTCTCTTTTATTGAGACTAATTCAATCCTGACTTTCTTGAAGAGTAAATGCGTTTCTGGTGTCTTTTGACGTTTATTGCTGTTCTTTTGAGATAGTTTTAGTAGTCTGCAACTTTTATATTCAAGATTTTCATGAGCTGTTATATTTTTAAGTATATCAATGTTAATATAGTCAAAGTAGTTCAAATATATTTGAGGTTACTCTATACAATATGGCTTTCTTGCTTTTTTAGATAAGCCTATGGTCTATCATTATAATATCATAATTTATAACAATTTTTAATACTATATTTAATTATTAATTAAAATTCTTATCTTAAAATGAGTAGAAACTACAATCATATATTACTTATAAAATTCTGAAAATAGGTTTTTTTTTAAATTCCCAAATTCATAGTTGCACTTAAAGTATGCGGTTTTTAAGGCTAGTAAATGAAACTCTTAATTAAAATAATTAGCTCAAATCAATAAGAGGCATATGGACATTGTATAGTATATTTGCCTCTCTTAAAAATACATACAGATCATTCCAACTAATTATGATAAATAATAAAATAAATTGATGACTATAAAAATTTAATTTAGATCAATAATAATGCCTTAAATAACTATGATGATGCAATAGTTATTCTCACAAAAAATGTAGAGGAACTATCTAGTAAGATGTAGTTAATACTTGGAAAAACACTTCGAAGACAGATCTCAAGAGGATAAAAACCATAATTTTGGCATAACTGATATTGTTATTTACGAGGGTACTAAGAGAAATGACAAAGTTGTTCCAAAATCTCTGACTCCATTTTCTTTAAAAGTATTCTCATTGCAAATAATTAAATTCATTTAATCATCTCTATTTCTAATTATTTATCATAATTAGTCCCTTGTGGGGGGTACTAGTATTCTCTTTAAAAGCGAGATGAAAATTTTTCAATAGATAGTAGTAACCTCAGCCAAGATTGATCCGGTCATAGATCCAGTGCTTGTTCAAATGATTTAAAATAATGTCTAAAGACAAGATAACCACTTATAAGCTGTCTACTGTAAAACTTAGGCAATTATAAAAACTAAGATAAAGAGGTTAAATTGCAATTACTCTAGTATATAGAGTTATATTTACAGGGTTATCTTCAAGCTATATAAAGTAGAACAGAGATCGTGTGGCAGACTAGATATAATTTGGAATTATGCAATGAATGTCCAAAGCAAAGCACCATAGACGTGGCTGTAATCATAAGCATGGGTCGTGGACTCTTGAGGTGTAGAATGTTAGGTTGATAAAGATGTTAGAATCTAAACCTATGATTGAGGATTTTAACAAGAGAAGTGACATAGTCGTATTTTGGTTCAACCTTAGACCACGCCATAAGATTGTCTAAGAACTAATAAGGCCTATAAGTGGAATTGCTTATTTAACGCCCAATGTTTTAACCTGTTAGTACTCTATTGTGGAAGTGTTCTCTGTAGGCTAAAAAATCTTGCAATAATATCAGTATAAAGTAGAAGCTTTAAGTAATCATTTTCAAGTTACCACAAGCTTGATCCCAACACAAAGAGGGAGAGTGATAAGATATTCTAGAAAAAAACATGACTTTTTCAAATATAATATTTTTAAAGTATTTATTTATAATTATATAAAGTAAAATAGAAGGTGCCTCAGGATTCTGAGAAGAATAAATCACCGTATTAGTTATATTTATTATAATATATATTATAGAGTTTGAAAATTCCTTTTTAACTTATCTTAATTCTTTAAATAAGAATCGATATGGACTTTATTGATTGAAGAGAACATAAAATAAATGTAGTAAATTATTTCGAGGATACTAATGCAGCAAATCCAAGATCATTTGCCTTAAATCAACTAAAATTATTTATATAGATTGAAATAGGATGATAAAAATCAATGCTTTCCTCATAGAACATTTATCTACTCTAACAAGTCTATTAAATTCCTTTGAGTAACTACTACTATCATAAAAATAATAATCAGAGAGCTTTGCAAAAAGGTACCCACATATCCAATAACTTTTAATGGGGACGTTAGAGATTTTAAGATGTGGGAGGAAATATCAGTAGATGCTATAAGAGATACAAAACATTCTACTTACTGCTTATAGAATTAAGCGGGTATCATCTTACCCTACCCTACATTGAGAGATCAAGAAATTATTAAATAAGTAAAGGAACATGGTATTATAATATCCTGTTTCCTTTACTAAAAGGAAGATATTGGAAGATAATTCTTTAGAATTCATGTTCATGATGTAGATTTAAAGAGGAGATTGGATAAAACTTCTGCTTATTTAAAGCATCAGTAAGGCTTAGATATAGATGCAGTTCACAACAATGAAAAGTATGTTTATTTGTTAAAAATAAAACTTCGCCTATAATATATATATATATATTATGCTGAACTATTTACAGATTTCAGGTAATTTGAAAAGATGGAAAATAATTAATTCACACTATATAATTTATTTAAATGGGACTCAGAATCATTTAAATTCGAGAAACATCCCAAAACAATTAAATTAAATTAAATTCAATAATATATCTATCTTTAAATATGGAATTTGATCTGTTAGTAATCAAAGTACAAGTTATAATAAACAAATTATAAGTAGCTTATCATATTTACTATTATTCAAAGCAATAGATTATATTTAAAAGTTAGGGTTCCAAATTACATTATATTTTAATTTAATTATTATGATAATAAATTATGATATGAATTTTTATTTTATAAAATTTATATTTCAATTTTATTGAATTAATACTATTATGAGTAATTTGATTGATTTAGTTGGCTTCAAATTTCATCGATTTCGAGACTCATCCTATTTAAAATGTATCTATTAATATGATTAGTAATAAAATTGAATGTTCAAATTGTAGATTATTAATTAATAAATGGAAATTAAAAGAAATAATACACAATACATTTACGATTTTATCCTTTCAATGTCTCCAGATTGCCTTAACTTAGAGGTTTCCGCTTAGCTCAATAATTTCAGACTAATCTTTACTTCTTTTGGCAGCCAGCTCAGCGTAACAATGAGTTGAATATCCTGCAAACCAATAAACAAATTATTTAATTATTAGTTTATGAATAAAGTATATTTAAACATGATTACTACTTTCTTTATAAATTAGGCTCTACCTACTGATTCGTAGACTCCTGTATTAGCTCAAGTGATAGCCTTTAATACTTTGGAGTAGATGTGAGTTAATGGTATTATATTTAAATGGGAATGCAAGATTCTCTTGTATAGAATCTCTGTTGTAGTTCTTCACTTGCTATTGTTTACATTAGGTGATTTTTAGATGTTATTTAATTAAAAAATGCTATTAATAAATATGATTTTGGATTAAGCTTTAAAAAGAACTCCTTATTGGCACTTAATCACCAATTAGCTCATCCCTATTTGATGCTTAATAAATTTTATGACGACGTAAATGTTATCACATTAGTGAAATTCTTTTTATTAAGTACTAAATAGACTTTTTGGTTGGCTTTAATGTGATAATAAGCTCACTTCTTTATTAAAAAAGATTATTGCTGAAGTCATCTTTAAATGAATCCAAGTGCTATCATCCTCTTCTTATTTTACTTTTTCCTCAACTAAGTTCCAATCATCCTCACTATCTATCTTATAAAATGACCTTTTAAATTAGTATATACTTTTATTTATGAAGTTGTCTATTTTAAGAGTGATAACCATTTTAGAATTCTGATTAGTTTCTGCTGATGAAGAGGGAGAAATGGGAATGTCTCAATAATAGTGTTCTTGTCTATAGATGAAGTATCTGATGAATCTGTTGTTTCATTAGCTATTATTAGAGATACGATAAACTTAAAATTTATAGAGAATAGCCTTAACATTTGAAATATTAGTTAGGACTGGAGTTAGACTAAGTCTCTGTTATTTTACTCGTTGAATTATATATACAATACATTCAATGATAATAAAAAACTTTAGCTACATTTAATGTTGATTTTCTAATATAAATTTAATAATTCAATTTGCATGCTTAACTAAACTTTAAAATTTAGTTATATTTAGAATTAAAATTAATATGTATTATAATTGCATAAATATGACTCAAACATAGAGTATATATTAATTATTTTTCTAACTAATTACTGGACAATAACTATTTTTGCAAGGATAATTTAGAATTTAGTGACTAATCTTTATCCTTTTTCTGATCGTCTCTCTTGTAATAAACGTAATTATTTCTAGTAAATGTATAACCCATTGGTTTTAGTTTGATTTTATCAGATGTATAATATTAATTATGATAGGTAGTAACTATCCTCACTTTTTATCTCTCCAAATATATTATCTCGTTTTGTCTTCCTGAGCAAACCCATTCTATGTTTCTTATTTAATTAATTAAACTTATAAGAATATTCAGTAAGATTAATATTAAATGGCATTAATATATGAATAATTCATTGATGATATTGGAAATAATAATTTCATTATAAAGAATTGAGTAAATAATTATTAAAATTAAACTGCATCTGAATTGATTGGAAAAATTAAAGATAAATAAGAGGCAGTATACGACTTCATAGCCAACCTAAAATATTTCTGATATAATGGAGCAACTATTCTTTGTTGGAAAATTTCATTAATTTCCTTGAATAACTTGAATCCTTCATATGACTCATACTCCAATGAGTTTAACAAATCTTCAAGAGTCTTAAAATTTTCATAATTTATTTAATTAATAAAATACTCTAACAAAATGTCAAGCTGATAAGCATCTTAATTTGAAAATAGTAGCAAAATTAAAATTAAGTTAATGCTATAGGGAAAGATTTTCACATTTATTGTCAAATAGACCCCATAGTTTACATGTCAAACAGATGATCTAATATCAACAAAAGCAATAACTTACTATTTTATAAATGATTTTCTTTATTAATATAATTGATCTTCACAATATTATGTAAT
>ARYC01009193.1:0-16555 GCA_000711775.1 Oxytricha trifallax | reverse complement strand
GTATTAGTTTATTGTTAATTTAATTTCTATAGTCATAAATTTTTCATATTATTTTGCATAATTTATTTTATGGTTAACCAAACTATGGCATTTATTATATTGAATTTATTACAGTCTGGAGAATAATTCTCAGTGGAATTTGTTTTACAGCTGATGATATTTTTCAAGAGCTGTTGATTGAGCTTACTTTCATATGCTTAGGCCTGCATTAAATCGAATTTGTCTTTAAAATTGATATTAAAAGTTAGGTAAGCTTATAAATCTAAAATATAAATAGATCATTTAAAGATACATTATCAAGTTTAGAGTCATACCCATTTTAATAATTAATTGAATCACCTAAAAAATTAATTTTCGTAATGGATTCCAATAATTTAAACAGTACTTATTCTTCACGCCATCAACATGAGCAAGTATCACTGGCAAGGGATAGACCTTCACTATCCTGGACTCTAAAGCGATAAAGGTCAGCATCTCTCTATCGTGATATTCGACAGCGACCCTATAGACAAGCCTTGTATAGATTGAAATCACAGTTCACTTATGATAAGGCCGTTTAATAGTCGAATATTAAATAGTGTGAGCAAAGTTGAGCTCAACAATTACTTTTACTGCAACATGATGGCGCCCGATAAGACAGATACAAGGATGCAGAGCCAAAATCATTAGACTAAGTGGTATCAGAAACCGGTACCAACAACTCATTAGAAAACAACAACATTGTAAACTAAAGGAATATCGTGAACCTTCCATTCAGTTTAAGGCATGAGTCAGGTAAATTAGCTTGAGCTAGAAGTTAAATTTTTGGATAACTAAATAAGAATAAACAGGTACAAGCTGAACTGATAGTATTCAGTATCTGAGAGCAATATAGATTTGTGAACTTAGTGATTTATAGATTTTACTAGTGAAAATAAAAATTCTTAAAATTCTTAATTTTTACTCTTGATTTTTTATCTTTGTATTCTCTATAATTTTTGGCTAAAAATTTTTAACTTAATTAATAAAATTTAGTTAATATTTTTATAGCGGTAAATTTAAGACACTCAGCTGATTTGAGGTATCAGAGTAAGCGCTAAAGATTTTTCTATAAAGTTAGAATCTAAACTTTCGATTCCCAAACGAATCATAGTCTATTCAATTTGTAGTAAATATTGTTAAGTTTTATAATAGTGAGTTTACTAAGCGAGGAAACACTGTTCTTAATGTTGAATCTGATATCTCTCATTTTTATCATATTTTCATCTAAAATGTGCATGCCATGATCTTCAAGTTTCGTACTTTGCTTTTGAATCAAATCTAGAGGTATGAGTTCAATGACTCTTCGGAATGAAAATTTGTCTAATCAGTAGAAGAAGCACTGGCATCTTCCTTGGGCCACTTGTCCTGGCACTCTCAAACCTCATCAAATATAGCTGCTCCAGTTTCCCATAAAAGCCAAAAGCAGAAATATTTCCTTCCACACATTAAATAGTACTAATCACTTGTAATATTCAAATTAAATATTTAATATTTATCCACTCAAATTATAAATATGCTCAAATATGTATGAAATTAATTTCAAATACTGTTAAATTATGCAATAAATATTTTTCACAAATTTAAAAACTGGTTTAAAAAATTTTCTAGTAATAAGAAGGAGCATAACTATAAGGTCAAATGAGAATTTTAAATTTGACGCTAATTATTATAGTTTTAATTAATTTAATTTTAATGATTTAATATTATCATTATACAAAGAATCCAAAATTTATATAATTAAACTAAATCTTAATGCTTATCCCTTTCTGTCAATAAATAATATTATGGTTTTAAACTATATATAATTATGGATATATAATCAACCTCTAACATTTACTAAGTACAAGTCCATTTAAATTTTGCAAGTGTCTCCTGCTTAACTACTACGCTTTAATCTCAAATATTTCGTTATTGTGAATTTTCTTAATTCTGGATAAATTTAGTCTTAATTCTTTAAAGATTCTTGAGGTGCCAAATAGTGACTCTTAAGTGATGCTTTATAGAGAATCTTTGTTATTAACAAAGAAAGAGCAATATTCTAAAATTTTAAATAATGTACTTGAATCTCGGTAGAGGTTGCAGAATTATAAACTCATTCAGTAAAGTGATTGCTAGAAGACGATTCTCTAAATGTCATATTAGAATAACTTCTTAATTTAAGAAGAACCTTATTAAATATGTCCTAATAGCTATATTTTAAACTTTAGGGTATAAGAAGAATCTTAAAACGATGGTAATATTATGATGATATTTGATAGAATCATGAACTATCAGCGAAAGATTTTTGCAACTAATATATGAAGAAGCTCATAAAATAAAATGTTCCTCGGTAACTTTAGAAATATTGTTTCTGATAATTCATATCTAAGTAAAGAGTGATGACTCTTTTACTAATCAATTTTATATTGAAAGTTTTTTTTTGGTATTTTATTAAATAAATATTATTATAAAACCCCTTAGCAATCAAGAACGAAGATTAGACTTTAAGAGCAATTAATTAAAATTTCTTTATTGTTGGAGTCAATTATTATTGTTTCAGCTAATTATTAAAACCATTGGATCGATAAAGTGACTTAATTAAATAAACAAATTCAGTTGCGAAATTTTGATAGATGCCAAATTAAATTTAATTTTACCCATTCTCATTCTTCGTTTTTAATTGACTAAAGGTGTTTATTCCTTCATAAAACCCATTTCTATTTAGAATTAAATTGACAAAGTTATTGCTTAAGATTGATTGAACTGCTCTAGTAAAATTAATATATAGAGATTAGTAAAATTTGTTAACAAATAGAATCCCCTATAGTAACATATTGGCTTAACTTCTCTAGATCTTTGTTTTTTAATTTTATTTCTGGACCGATTTTTATTAGGCCTTATATATCCAAATTTAGTGTCTAAGATTTGCATATTTATTAAAAATACAATTCATATAAAATATTTTATTGCACATGAATATTAAGAAGTATTTTCATTTTTAATTATTTTTACTTCCAATAAAAAAATAAGACTTAACGTGAGAAGCTAAGGTTAACTCCAAAATGCACAACATCGACATACTTTGGCCACACATATTTCAAATATTTTAAACAATGAGTTTAAAGTTATTACAAAGTACAAAGTTAAGTCATCTCTTCAGATTCCCCGTAAGAGATATTAATTAGGTAGTTTAATTAAATGCAACCTAGATAAGACTCTTCAAAAAAAATCTCCTGCTTATGCGTAGCTCATAACATAAAGACGCTAAAAATTCGATCCCTCAAATGGTATAACCTGATAGAAGTCTTCTTGTATTTATTTCAATCCAGGAAATATAAAAACTACAGAAAAACAACAAACTAACAAATTATAACATCTGGAAAACCATCCAAGACTTCTCATAGATCATCACAGACATCATTAAGAGTGAATCTTTCTACATTCGATCGGAGTCGTACGACTACGTCACAGATCAGTAGGGTAGGTAATACTAAATAAAATAATATCAGATTCTCACCAGAAATTTCATATTCGATTCATAAATTCTAACCAGGGACATGGTAGATTAATCTATTGTCAATAATTAGACTGAGATACACCCTACCATAAATGTCTACTATGATGATGTAATAAGCGAACGAGAAAAAAACTTTAATAATATCTAGAAACTTATCTAATATAGTTGAGAAGAAAAAAATTGCTATTTAATTTACTTCCTAAAAAATCTATAAATCTAATTTCGAGACTATCATAAAAAACAATAAAAATCCACAGAATTTTAGAAATGCAGACCTAACGTCATGTAACAAGGCGCTTCACTTAAAACAAAGACCTGAATTATATAACCTAGGGATAACACATACAATCCAAGACAAATAGTCTAGATACAGTTACACTTAAACAATTCAAAAAACTGAATTTCTCTAAATAGTCATTGAACATCCAGACACATCAGTGATAGACCTCCCATAAACAATCGAGGTACTTAATTAACAATTTGAAGATGTATAAATTAAGATGAAAATCGGAGACATCAAATATAATAACCTCATACAAATGTATGTCACATCCATAGGTACTAAACTATCAAAAATAGACAGTGATTTGATAATTAAAGCTTGTCAATCAGAAGCACATATATTCGCATGGGATGGAAAGTCTACTTTCCCCAAATTAAATAAAGACTGGCTGGACAAATTGTCATGCATTTTAAAACCAATATTCTTATTACAACCATACATACCAATATTAATATTAAAAATTCCCTAAAAAACATTCAAATTTTGTAAAATAAAAAAGGAGTAGATCCAGACCACTACATTGAAACAATATAAACCCTCACTAATGAACTAAAACTAAGATTAGGAATGAAATCATTAAAAGAAAAGATAGATGATACCATGCTTAGAATGGCAAATAAGCAGGATTGGACTTAAAGAATTTCCAATAAAATGAAGATCCAGAAATTTCAAAAATATCAAAGTATATTACAAAGGATTCAGATGCCTATGATACAGAAATACAGAGAAATAATGAAAAGAAAAGGGCTAGTCCCTTATATATTAACATATATTTAAAATCTGGGGTCCCCAGAGATCTCAGTGTATTTATATTATTATTATTTTTACTTCCTATTATTAATCCTTCTTTTCTTGCAGATATCATTGCTTTTTCTTTTGTGGAAGAAACTTTCAGATGCTGATTTAGAAATTAATTGATAACTGAAATTTACTTTAGATATATTCAGCAACTGCTATTAATATAGCGATCGTTAGTTAACTCAAAGCATTTGAAGATAATTTTAAATATAGTTTGAATATAAAACCATTTTTAAGAATAATTTTACCCTAACATTATGTTTAATCATAGTTAGTTTTAATTTGAACAAAATATATGATAAGAAAAATATTAAAAATACAGAAGTAAGATTTTTAAATAATATTTCTTCTGAAAAGGAAAATTACTTTTGCATTAATTAACTTTCATGAATAAAGTCAATTATTGAAGATTTTTATCTTTATTCATTTGCTTAATACTGTTTAGTTATCTGTATTGGTCTTTGAGCATAGTTTGGTTATATTATTTCACACCTTTAAAAATATTCGAGTTCAAATTATTCAAGATAAGTTGCAAAATTACTAAATTTATTAAAATTAAATTCAATAATTTTATAATAAATTGTTGATTTAGTTTTTTATTTACAAAATATAAGTATTTTACTTAGAGTTCTTTAATTTCCCATATTATTCATTATTAAAAGGCTGTTAAAGAAATTATTAACTAAATTTCTAATAAAATTAGCTTTCAACGACAAATCATAGATAATAAAGTGAAAATTTAAATAATTTAAACGGATTTTGTATGTATTTAAATCAAAGTGCATAAAAGTCATATTAATTTTTAATTATTTAACAATTATATTTATTTTTTAGTTCTCATATTTTTCCTTATTGTTTACGCTGTTTTTATTTATTTAATCTTTCAGTAGAAAGATTAATTTTAGCTAATTACCAAGCTAGCATTTTCTGATATTTTAATTTTGCAATTCAATTTCAACTTCTCTTAAACTTCCTCATTTCCTCGAAATGATCGATGAATCATTTTTTACAGTAGATAATTACAAGTTTATGTAACTTCCCTTTATTAAACAAAACCTACTTCACATTGGTGTAGAAATATTTTACAATGCGATCATGCTTGAGTTATTGTCACTTAACTCGATAAAGATGTTGTTACTTTAATAAGCAACGAATCAAATTATTGGGAGTGTAGAATTTAATCAAAAATTTTCATCCTAGTATCGTGTTACTATATTATTTCACCATGCTTATATTTCAATTAAAGTAGTTTGAGAGATTTTTACTCTCAATTTATGTTGAATTTAGAACAATTTTTGAACAAAAGAAATTTTTATTTGAGATATCAGGGTTGTCAAAGAGAAATATGTAATAAAAATGATATAATACATTTGATATGAAGAGAATGTCTTTGGATAGCCTAATATTAAAATAATACATAAAGCTAAAACTCTTTAAAATTATATTAGTATTGAATGAAATAAAGGCAAAGAGATAATAATAAAATTAATTTAAGAAATAATTTATAATTCTAGGAGATGATTATCTCTCTCAAAACATTTTTCAAGGAAAAAATAAAGACAAAATTTTAATCACTGACTGATATATTAATATCAGATTCAAAAGAGGAAACAAAATTTTTTAAGTGATAGATGTATATGGCTATTACGAAGAAATATTTTATTCTCTTAAAACATTGTTTTAGACATTTAAAATGCTTGTGCTGATGCTTGATAAATAATCTGATACATTCATAATTGTAATTAAGCAAAATATTTTCTTAAGAAATCCATTTTTCATCATGATTATAATAATATTAATGTCAATTTTAATATGAAACCTTTAATAATCTGCAAGAAAGTTCTTGAAATTTTACTTCTAGTTTAATTTTTATTATTGATTAAATAGTGACAGTTAGTCAATTCCTGTTATTAAAATAAAAAATAACTCTGGGTTTATTAAGTATTTAGTTGAAGTTATTGAAGATGCTGTAAATAAAATTGATAATATAGAGTAATTTGAGTAAAATGATGACGATTCAAATTATATAAAGACTTAGAAGAAATATTTAAAAGATAGACGCTATTAGTGTTAAGATACTCCTTATTTAAATAAATTTAAATAGAATACTGAAATAATAACTTTTTCTTAATTTTTTCCAGATTTCATTCATGATGTAAAGAGTGATTTAGTTTATGCCTGACTAAACATTCTAAAATTAAGAATTTAAGAATTAATCACATCAGATATGAAGATTGACCAATATTTTTTATTGATAAATCTAGGTGTTTATAAATGAGATACCTCGTAGTATACCCAAGGACATATAATTAAATAGATATATTGCTGCTCGACATAAGATAGTTATAATATAAAATTTTCAAACGCTAAGAATAGATGTGAGTACATGATGTAATCTAAATCATAATATGCCGTGCGATGGTATTATAGTCATAAAAAAATAACAGATAAATAAGTATACTAGATGTTGAATTAAAGTGCAGGAAACATATTTTAGATATAAAATTAAATTTAAAATTATAACTCAAAATCACTATTGTATAAATATATTCTTTTAGTTTATTTATTTCACTTTTTTAAATAGTTTGATAAAAAATGCGGAAAACAAGAAATTAGAACTCTAGTTGTCATAATTAAATTAGGCTTAACCAAAATATATTTAATGAGTAATATCAAATTTATTTTATCATATTAAACATTAAATCAAACCATCAATCAAACTGTGACGTATTTCAGAAATTCATTGACGTGGCAATCGTGATTCTTGGATTAGAATCTTGAAGACAAAAAAATTAGTAAAAACTAATCAGCCTCAGTATTAACTAGTCCCTAAATCAAGATGTGACCACAGAGCTGACTCTAAGGATGTGGCCACAGAGCTTGGGAGATTCAGCTTTTCCTGAAGATCTCAGATAGGAAGTCTACTAGAATAAACGCTTCTGGAATGTATTCCCTATCCTTTCGCCATTGTAGCTTAGAACCCATCATAGGAGAAGAAAATATATTATTGTTGGTTTCTTATGGTCCTCGTCATCTCATCTTGAAAGCTGAGCATCACCTTCATCCTGCTCCCTACCACCTAGGAAGCCAAACTCACGCCAGGAAACTCATCTATGAAAGGAAACCATTATTGTGTAGTTTGCCCTAGGAACTCACAGGTTGAACCAAGCAGACTGGCCCCTTTTGCAATGAACCTGACAACCCACTACTTACCCTCAGTAGAACTTAGTTTAGTAGAACATTTTATTAGAAGGCGTCAGCTTTAGCTGACTAAACAATTAACTTTCTAATTTAATAATGCTTAACCAAAATTAACTATTTATAATTAATATTTTGCTTTTGATATTTATCAGTCTTTGTAGATCAATAAACAACTGTTTATGCCAATTACATTCCTCTCATGAATAAATCGACATATCATTATCAGCTTCTCCTTGGCATGGGCCTTTCAGCCACTTTCAGAGAAGCACTCTAATGGCTGTTGTTATTATATTAACTTCATTTTTTATATATCCAATAACTATTATTCTTACTTTCTCACTGAATAGTCTACATTTATACTTTTCCTTTTTTGTTGGTATTGTAATAGACAGTGGTCTGAGTTCCAACAAATACCTCTCATAGAGAGTTCAACATTAGCTCTGCTCATATTATATATTTATCCCGAGTCTATTAAACCAGTTCAGTACTGCTACTTATCACTAGGCTTTTTCTTTATATGAATTCCCCTCTCCCTCTTTGGCTTTTCTGTATCTAAATATGTCGGCTTATCAAAATAACAATTTCCATGCCGTTGAATAAGTTTTCCCATTTTTTCCATGCTTATTTTACTAAACTATTTCTATTCTAATTAAATATATAACTAATTTAATTATTAAACAACTAATATTTGTTTACAATAGATAAGCTGGTGTAAAGCATTGAATTTATACTAGATGTCCCTACAATAACAAACAGAACTCTAGAACTTGGTAACTTTGGGGAAAAACTAACCCTAACTCAATACACATAGTAAACCCTTCTGCCCTATTTAATAGAATCAACCAAAACCAGACAAAATCATGGTCCCAAAAAAGATTGAAAAGAAAATCATCTACTAGGACGATGACGACCGACAAATTTATAGCGACGAATCATACAACGAAAACTCCATTGAGCAAACCCTCCTAGCCTCAGAACCCCATTGGCCTTCACCTAAATCAAATTCTGAGGACCCTATGTAGTACTAAAAAAAATTACTTAACTTAAGTGATGATGCACTTGATGAAATTATGAAAAACAATGACGCACTTAATTAAAATTAGTACTAAATAGGAAAAATTAATTAATAGATTTTGATCCAACTATTAATTAAAAATAATAAATTATTTAAGAGGACCTACTGCATATGCAATAACAAATTACTAAAGCTGAACTCTAAGATAGACTAGACAACAGAGAGGCATGCATTTCGATTTGGGTTTCCACCATTAACTCAAAACTCTTTGAGACTACCAACATGTTTGCTAACGCACTATTTCTCTTCTCCCCACTAGACTAAGTAACATATAGAAAATATATGTCTAGAATGATGCTACGCTACAGCAAACCATCACAAACAAACTAGGCGTAGCAGTGGATCAAGAGGTAGTAAGCATGATTAGACTTTTTGCTCTAATCATAATGAAAAACAACGAAGCCCACAGTAAAAGCTGTATCCTGATTCACATACAATCAGAAGATTTCACAAATAAGGTGAAGATCCACATAAAATGTCTTCAAAAACACTCATACTTCCTAAAGACAGACATAATCTAACTCCTCACTACAAGATCAAAAAGTAGATATCTCTCAAAGAGATCAACTTTTCAATCAGAATCTAAGCACTTGACAACAGACTTAGATTCAAAGAATCTGGAGATAACATCCAAATACTCAACACCAAGAGACACACAAAAAAAAACCACCAGAAAAAACAAAAGAAGACACAACAAAAAAAGAAAAGGAAACAACAGAAGAGGAAGAAGATGAAAACTTACTATAGAATGTTCAAAATTAATTATAAAGAGCTTGTCCCTTACATAGTGATAACCACTATCCACATCAGTAGGCCTTGAGCCCCCGATGTGGATTAATTTTTATTATAATATTCAGCTTAGTAAAATGAATTATAATATAATAGTTTTTGAAAGAATGAGTTGAAACATATTTTGTGCATTGATGTCATTTGAAGCCATTTTCTTAATTTTTATCTTGTTTAATCTTTCACAATCCAATCAATTACAATTAATAATAAGAATTTGATAAATAAAAAAGAAATTAATTAGAAATAATCAAAAATGGAAAAATGTCTGAGCAGAAGATGCCGTGTCATTCAACATAAATGTAAGTTACAAAAAACATATCCAATTTTTTTATTTTACAGGGGTTGCACCTGGTAAGAGTGGTGGTGGGAACAGACAAACACTTCACAGAGCAGCTAAGAAAAATGGTGAAGGAGTATTCAAATATGCAAATTGTGATATCTTAAAAGGAACATGGAAGAACAAAACGTTTTTTAGATTTACACTTTGTATATCGGCTTATTGTTTTTCATTTATTATTGATCGAATTCTTGTAATCATCTATTTTCCAAATTATTTATCAAAATTGGTGCACTAATAATAATTTAAATAGTTTTTATTCTTGCATTTATTCAATCGTAAATTTTATATTAAATTTTATATGAAGATTGCAGGTGAGTCAGATATTATAAAGAATATACTATTTGTAAGAAAATTTAAAACAGATCTTTGTTTTCTATATGTTTTAAAATAATTGATAATGTTTTTGTTTTGTAAAGCTTAGAATTTAACGATAAGTTGCATATTATTCAAATAAAAATATAAAGCAGCCAAAATGATGATGAGGGTAAAAGATGTAGAAATTTAATGGTTGCAAGCAATTGAAGAATTTCCCCTGAGTATATTTTTCATTGTAGTAGTCACAACCAATTAACTTTATTCCGATAGAGTAAATTTAAAGATGACATTTAATTCATTTGCTAAAGTTTAAATGTAATCGATATAAGTAGGCAAAACTAATTTCATGAAGAATTAAAAATTCTAAGAGCTGTTTTAAAACCTACACAAATACCTATCAATAATAAAGGGAATGAGGGGAGAAACAGAACAGCTTTGTCATTCATCTTCACTAACATCAACATCGGCATGAATAAGTATACCACATTATTGTCTTTCTGTTCCAATGCGAAGTTTGTGTCTGTCCTGGTCGATGTCCTTGCTTAGCTAAGCAAGATTATTAAAATTCTTAATCATATCTAAAATTTAACTTTCAAAAATGAATGAATATATTTCATCTTCTTATTTATAACATATAGATGCCTATGTTAATTAAATATAAAATAGCATCATATAACTAACTTATATCATATACTAATAATTAAGATTTACATTGTAATATTTGTTTCTAAAATAAAATCGTATATTAAGAAGTATATTTTAGTAATTCAAAATTCATATCTTTAACATTAAGAAACCTTGCTTTGAAAACTTTTTTTGAGTCAACCCCTATTCCTCCAATAAGAATTGTATTTATACATTTAACTCGTCTCTCTATTATTTAGGAATAGAGAAAACTTTTCAAAATATATCTTAAATATTTGCAACGTTTTTTAAAATATTAATAAATTATAACTCTCACTTGCAAATAAGTTTATTTAAATTGGAGAAGTAGTCAATTAAAAATTAACGAGATTAAGTGTATATTTTAATTAATTAAACAATAATTACTAAAAAAATAATGAATGTATTAACATCGGAGTTGTTTAGATTAAATGGCCGATCTTAAAATATGACCTATTTAGAACATTATTCTAATTTTATCCAATTTTATTTTACATTTTGTTTAATCTAAAAGATGTTAAAATAAAGTGAAAGAAAATTTGAAATACTTAACTTAATAAATTAGATATTAGCACTTATTAGGCGTTTGTCATAGTTTTTTTATTATTTTAATAATTTGCGAATAGCAAGCCTTGCTTCAGCAGGTGTCTCTTTCGGGTTATTGTCCTTCTTCATGCTTGCCTAAAGGTTCTTGATCTCCTCGTCGTAGCGCCACTAGAACCCGGTGGCTTTCGTTTTATTGATGATGCGTTTGACGTTCAAGACAAAGGAGTAGGGGATAAAAGGGTTCTCCTAGAGCATCTTAAATGCGAATCCGTAGAGTTGTTTCTCGATTGAAAGAATGATCTTTTGAAATTTTTCCTCCACCCAGTCATTTTTTTGTCCCTCACTCTCAATATTTGGAGCCTATAATTGCAATTACTCTCCATCTGCGGCAATCTAAATCTTAAAGTGGGCCAGCTTCGCTCTTGATCCCCGAAGCACTGCCCAAGAATAGGCAGCTTTAACTATTTCTCTTTCTTCCTCTTTAGATTGCAGTTATTATTGCACATCATCGGGAAACGGTAGCACATCCAGATTTGCTATAGCTGAAGTGTAATGTAGCATCTTTTCTAACTTGAACTTCGTTTTTTTCATCATCAGCACATGCTCAGCCTATATGTTATCAAGCTTCTCCATTTGCTAATCCTTGTGCGCTTAAGACCTCTTGTCCCTGGCTTTTTAAGTACTGTCAAGCAGTGCTTATTTAGCATCCATGTCTTTACCTCTGTCTGCCCTTTTGCCAATCAACTAATCTGCCCTGGGTTTCCTTGGGTTGCTAATGGGTATTGACTACTTGTTGCTTCTCTGCTATTTATTCTTTGGTTATGGGGGTTGGTTCTCCTATCCTTTCGCACACTCTTCCTGCTGCTCTTGATGAGCCTCCTTTTTCCTCTTGCCTTATCACCTTTTCCCCTTTCATGATGCGATACCACTCCCGCTTGAATGCATCTCTCTTACTCTCAGGTGGGTTATCAGGACGAATCGCAAGCATTGTAATGTAACAGACACCTTAATACCATTCACTGAGGTTCTCTCCTCCTAGGGTAATTTCAATCGGCCCTTCTTCTGCAGAATCAAGTAAAAACCACTTGTTGAAATGTTTAACTACTGCTGCTGAATGACATTATTATAGGCATTCTTCTAAGCCATTTTTATTTGTGATACTCTTAATCATGACTTGAATTATAAATTTGCTATCGGCGTTATCGGTCTCCAAGAGCCCCACCATCCTTCATGAATGTTTGCTTTCATGTTTCGAAGGATTACTCCTGAGAACACTCTTGTTGGAATAGGGCTGAACCATTAATCCTCATTGGGGTCGTAGAAGAGATATGGCAAATTTTTGTAGGAGTATCCTTCCTCCCTAGGCATCTCCAACTTCCGATTTTTTAAATGTGAGCTCTTGATTCATACAACGCATGAAACTTTTCGGGAGAATCAAACAGTGGGCCCCAGCTACCATGTTGCTTGCAGTAATAAAGCAGGTAAGAGTCTTTTAATCTTGCTTACCCGGATGCCAGTAGGCATTCTTGAAGACTTTATCAGATGGTAACTACTTGACTTCTTCAGAATACAATTGAGTGGTTTTGAATTATTAGAGAATATATTTATAGAATCCTTAAATAAACTAGACTCTTGTCTACTAAATCATCGCACCAAAGTCAATATCTTGGAAGTTGTCACGTTTTTTAGCAATATTTTTTCGTATTCACATGAGTAATTGATGAAATCACACTCGTAATCATCCAGCGTCGATATAACATGTGAATATCTCCTCTTGTAATCATCCTCTAAGTTATTGATAGCTTAAGTTTGATCAACTTCATCTTCCTCAGTGTCTGCTTCTCAATTTCTTTTGGTTTGTAGCTTAATAATTGGTCTGGAAAGTCTTGCCACTGGCGAGGTGGAATTTTAAGCATCTTGTTATCTCTCAAATCTTGTATCACCAGAAGATACTATTATTCCATTCATCAATCTTTTGTATCTCGCAGTGCATTTTTATTGATAGACTTTTATGTTCATCATCTCTGGCATTTTGTCAATAAGAAACTCCTCTGCTGCATTCTTTGCCCACTCTCCAATAAGCTGAGACTCTTAAATCCAGCTATCATACTCCGAAGAAAAGTTCTCCCATCTTATTAAAAATTCCATTCTATCATCTATTTTGCGAGCATCCAAGATCTTCTCTACATTCCAATCCTCTTGCTTTTAAGTTGGCTATTTGTTATTTAAGCCCTTGATGGCTTAAGATTTTTTACGGTTGCTTTAGACATTCGCCTATTATTACAATTAAAATAATGAAAATCAAATACTTTCAATATTAAAATACTTGAATATTCAATAAGATTGATTTTAAATCAATTTTTAATTCTTGATTTAAATATTTACATACATTTTTAAATGTTAAACTTACCGATTCTATAATGCTAACATAGCTTTGCTCAAGCCCATTCTACTCTTTCAATTTACAAACCATAGGATAGAGAATCATAAACTGCGGTGACTTGTCGTCTCCTAGACAGTCATCTACTCCTCTGAAAGAAATAACTCGAATTGAAAGAAGCATGATTTCTAAAAAAGAATTTAAATATTTAAAATTCCATACCTCTTGGTTAAGCTTTCCATTACACGTTTTACAAACTCAAATGTTGTAATGCTGTTACTAGTGCCCTTTAAAACGAAGTTTCAAGCCAAGTAATGTCCAGATTAGATATCTACAACGCCAACAACTGCATACACTTTGAGATTTGCCTTCTAATAAATATTAACATCTTTAAGTTCCTTAATTTGTTGAAACTGGGCACCTAGATTCGTTAAGATCTCCCTATTTGATACAACGAAAGACCTGTTCAACTGGTGAGAGATCATATTAGTAAGGTCCCACAAATAAAATTGGCAAGTTCATCAGTTCAATTGCCTCTAATGCGACTGAGCTTTTGTGATATGGTGCGTTGTCCACAATGATCAGGTAATTAGTGTTCCACCAGGGGTCAAGTCTGCTCAAGTGTTTCACCATCAAGATCAAGAAATTGATAAAAGTCGAACTATTGGTAGTTCCATTGCTTACGGTAAACATTAATTTTCTATTGCTGCAAGCTGTAGCAGTAATAGAGACTCTGCTCATTCTTCTTGAAGTTTAAAGAGTTGTAGTTCCAGGTAATGCCCAAGTATAGTGACGATTGTCTGTGCTCTAAAGAATAGTCTCATCCACATTGATTAGAACTTTTCCCCTACACAGAGCTCGAATATATTCAGCCGCGGCGAGTTATCTTGATAGCTTAGTTACTAAAGTGTTATGGTTAGCAGTAATCTAGCAAAATTTATGATATGTGAGGCCTAAGTCGCTCCTTAAGAACTTAATGATGTGGTACTTCGAGACTCGAATGCCTAGATTGTGCTTGAGCACATTTTGAATCTTCTTAGAGGTGATTACAGCTCCTGATTCATTTACCATCCCCCTTATATATTATTTGGCTTCTCTGGAGAGAACATCGAATTTATTTGCAGGCTACAGTTGTTAGTCTAGCTCTTGGGTTTCTTTATTTTTCTTATAATCTTTTTAACCACACTCTTTCTTATGCCCAAGATACTTATTATACAATTGATTTAGTTGCCTGTTTTGTAAAGTCTCATTACGTTTTATTCTCTGGTTTTATCTACGTCTTTATGTACTAAGGTGATTTGCGTTATTAAGCGAGTTTTTTAGTCTAGGTTAATCTCTTATTTATGTAGTGGTCTATCCCATCTCTCAATTCAAATTAGTTTACAGGATCTTAGTGAATTGAGCTTGCCTCATGATTCAATGATAACTCTCCTTAAAAAGCAAAAGCATCTGGTTGAGCTGGACTATTTCTTAAATTGTCAAGAAAAATGCAGCGACATTTTGGCAAGGCTTCTAATGGCTTCTTATCCAATCATAGAAGCAATTTCAGGCGAGTGCTTAATTGCTTTTACAACCATTGATTTGGGGTCGATGAATTAGCTTCTATTCTAGTTATCTGCTTGACATTAATTCCGAAGGAAATAGACCTTAGTTTGACAAAGGGAGTTTGTGGAGTGGGCGCTAAGCGCAACTTATTCGGGGTAAATAACAGGCTGGTATATCAACTATGTTATATTATATGTTGATTCGTCGTTTAAGATTTGCAAATTCGTTTTATGCGGTAAGACCTCTTATTATTAATGAGAAGAGTTAAGTTCTAGTTACTAATCATGCCAGTAGAAATTCTATTCTTGATTATTTCTTCTGCTTTAGTATTACTCTTCCATAGATACATCGTAGGAGTAAAAGTTTTTCATTAGTGTTCTTAAGCAATTCCTCTCAGTTCTAGTGGAATTCTCTATAGGGAATAACTTAGTGATAGAAAATTATTCTATTTTACTCTAATTATTGAACTAATAGCACCTGTACTAATAAAAGAGAATCTTGAGCCATTATCAAAATTATATCCACCTCTTCAAATTAAGTAAATTTACAATAGTATAAATGAACCAATAGCCAATTAATTTTCTGAACTTACAGACTAAACTGTAAAGCAAGAAAGATTTGTACATTTTCCTATCTTAAGACTGCAAAGCTCACTTGCCAAATTTCAAGCAAACCAATTCCTATCTTGAGTGAAGTTCTTAAAGGTGAGAAAAATGTAAGCCTATTATAAATTAGCCATTCGCATAATCTGAATAGTACATTTCACGAGATTAAGTAAAGTTTCTGCTATTCCACAGCTTGATGGCCTCACAGTAGTTGATCTCCTAAATGTTGCGCAACAGCATGAGTAAGTGGTTAGCTACTTGCCTTCTACACGAGACTGGAATAAAATAGACAGGTAATGGATAGGTGACATCTTAAATACGCTACTCCCGGAATTGCTGCAAGAAATGATTAACTAGGCTCGGCAAAGACAGTTTACGAGACAAGTAGAGAAGAGGTCTTTGGACTTATAGCTTCAACCTGAGTTCGCAGAAGCTTTCAATCATTGCATGATATTTTCCAGTAAGCTTATAAATGAGCTCTTAAAATTATTCTAGCTT